>JAJJMA010154137.1:0-14289 GCA_023529015.1 Papaver nudicaule | reverse complement strand
TAGTAAAATGGCCTTATTTGGCCTCTTCGCTTAATAATAGTAGAGATTTGCTAACTCATTTTTTTTAATACACGTATCTCCTCCTCGGCGATTCCGTCACGTCATCACACGATGGAACAGAGAAAAAAACAAGGGCCCTCTGTCCCTGTTGGGACTAATCCGGAAAATCATCTATCAACAGGGGTATCTTAGTAATCAGAGTAAAGCTCGTACATAAATGAGGGTATTTTGGTAATTCAAGTAGAGATCTATCCTGTTTTTGTTTTTCTCAATAGAACAACAACACAACAACAGTGCAGCAGCGATCTCTCAGTATTATTATTGTAGAGAGAGAGAAGCAGCAGCAACGTTCCCAAGGCAGTCTAATGAAGCCGGCAACACATTAACTTTTGCTTTTTGCTTTTCTTTCTCCATCTCTTTCTTCTTCTTCTTTGAAAGAATCTGTCAAACTTCAGGAAGGAAGAAGAAAATTTTGAACCAGACAGAGAGAGAAACGCCGGAAATGCAGCTTTGAGTTGTGAGATTCCGGCATGTATCCGGCGAGGGTTGTACTATCATTTGGTGAGTCATAAGGGGATTTTTCGGAGATCTGTTTGATAAAATGCGAGAATCTGTAGGTAATGAACTGAATAATAGTTACAATAACAACAAGAAGCAGAAATCAGAAGAGGAAAAAGAGAGGGAAAAGGTAGAAGAAGGGGGAGGAGGAGAGGAAGAAGAAGAAGAAACTCAAGCTTTATTAGTAGTTCCACCATCATTTGTTGTAGTAGGAAGAAGTAGATCTCAAACTGGTAGTGGAATCAGAAGAGTAACACCAACAACAACAACAACCACAACAGCAGCAGCAACAGCAGCAGCAGGAGCAGATAAGAATAGTGATAAGAATACTAGTGTAGAGAAAGTTCTACCAAACGGAGATCTCTACACAGGAAGTTTCGTAGGTAACGTACCACACGGAACAGGAAAGTATCTGTGGAGAGACGGTTGTATGTACAAAGGAGATTGGAGGAAAGGGAAAGCATCTGGGAAAGGTAAATTCTCATGGCCATCAGGAGCTACATTTGAAGGTGAATTCAAATCTGGTAGAATGGATGGATTTGGTACTTTTATTGGTTCAGATGGGGATACGTACCGTGGATCATGGAGTTATGACAGAAAACAAGGGTACGGACAGAAAAACTATGCTAATGGGGATTTCTATGAAGGTTTGTGGAAGAGGAATTTACAAGAAGGACAAGGGAGGTATGTATGGAGAAATGGGAATGAGTATATTGGGGATTGGAAAAATGGGGTTATTAGTGGTAGAGGTATTTTGATTTGGGCTAATGGGAATAGATATGATGGTCAATGGGAGAATGGGGTTCCAAAAGGGAATGGGGTTTTTACTTGGCCTGATGGGAGTTGTTATGTTGGGTGTTGGAATAAGGATTTCAAGAATCAGTTGCTTAATGGGACTTTTTATCCTAATACACAGATTAGTAATGGTGGTGATAGTAAGGATTTAGTGAGTTGTAATGGTGGTGTTGTGAATAATCACAGGAGGTCACTGAGTGAGGAGAATTTTTTGTTGATGAATACTAATAGGAAAAGATCTTCAGTTGATGGTGGCAGAGGGAGTTTAGCTGAGAAGACTTTTCCGAGGATTTGTATTTGGGAATCGGATGGAGATGCTGGTGACATTACTTGTGACATTCTTGATAATGTGGAGGCTTCCATGTTTTATAGAGATGGAACTCATTTGGATCATGGACTAGGAGCTGCTGCTGCTGCTGCTGGTAATATTACACCGATCAGGAGAAGTCCTTGTTGTTTTACAGGCGAGGCTAAGAAGCCTGGTCAAACCATAGCAAAAGGACACAAGAATTATGAATTGATGCTCAACCTTCAATTGGGTATCAGGTACTTTCTTAGATTGCTCTTTACATTTTTGTTCTTATCTCAGATGTTGCTGTTTGTTACAGTGTGGGGTGCACTAGATCATGGTTTACTGGGGTTATGTATGGATTTGTGCTAGCTAGGTTGCATTGTCTAGGGTTTGTGTCGTGTGTGTTTAAAATTGTGGTTTGATGGTTGTGAATCATACCCTTTTGCAGGCATTCTGCTGGGAAGCATGCTTCTATTTTGCGGGAACTTAGGCCTTCAGACTTCGATTCGAGGGAAAAATTCTGGACAAGATTCCCATCTGAAGGGTCAAAAGTTACACCTCCACATCAAACGGCGGAGTTCAGATGGAAGGATTACTGTCCCATGGTATTTAGGTAACGCCTTTTTCTTTTGAATTTGATTGGCATATGTTATGTATTATGTTAAATTGATGATTTAATTCAAGTAGAGTTGTTCTCTCACTGATTCGTTTATTTTGGCTGCTATCTAGACATTTGAGGGAGTTGTTTGCGATAGATCGGGCTGATTATATGTTAGCCATTTGTGGCAATGATGCCCTGCGGGAGCTGTCTTCCCCAGGGAAGAGCGGAAGCCTCTTTTACTTGACACAGGATGATCGGTTTATGATAAAGACCGTGAGGAAATCCGAAGTCAAGGTTAGATGCCCGCCTTTGCTCAGTCTAATCTATCTCATACTTCAACCAGGAGCACTTTTGGACATGAGATCTCCTTTCCAATTGTCTACATTTGAATTTCATTTATTATTATCATGAGGCAAGTTTTCTGAATATGTCCACAATTCTGCTCCCATTTTCAGGTACTCCTTAGGATGTTACAGAGTTACTACCAGCATGTTTGTCGGTATGAGAACTCCCTGGTTACTAAGTTCTTTGGGGTGCATTGTGTGAAACCAGTTGGAGGTCAAAAGGTGCGTGGATGGTCACTTCAATTTGTTCAAAACATGTTCACTAACACCTCAAAAGAAGCTTGATAACATGATTGTGCTCTAATTCATTCTTGTGTTAAATTTCAGACACGTTTCATAGTAATGGGCAATTTGTTTTGCTCTGAGTATCGAATCCATAGGCGGTTTGACCTGAAGGGTTCCTCCCATGGTCGAACAACTGACAAACCTGAGGGTGAGATTGATGAGACTACCACCTTGAAGGACCTTGATCTAAATTTTGTGTTCCGCTTGCAGAAGTCTTGGTTTGAAGAGCTTATTAGGTTAGTGTAGCTGAATCATTTTATTTCTGCATTTAGCTATATTTTTGAACTGTTCAATTGCCTTATTCATGATGGGACTCCAATTTGATTGACATGACCTTGCTTGATGGGTTATATTCAGACAAATAGACCGCGACTGTGAGTTCTTGGAGGCTGAGAGAATTATGGACTACAGCCTCTTGGTGGGTCTGCATTTCCGTGAGGACTACCCTGGAGACAAGGCAGGGATGTCGCCGTTGTTTGCATCATCTGGTAAAATATTACTTTGGCTAGATTGGTATTAACCGACTATATATTATGCTTATTTCGTTGGCACTGATCCCAAATGTTAACTAAAATTGCAACTTCTTATCCAGGCAAACCAGATTCAGCTGTTTTGCGTGGTTGCAACATTTTCAGCGATAAGGATATGGATCGGGTTATTTCTGGCAGGTTCGTTTTTCTCACTGTTGTTTGAGAGATTACTTAATCCTAATTTGTCCTTATGTGAACTCAATTTATCAAAACACCTTCTGTGCATACTTCCAGAAAATCTTTTTCACATGGCCTTGGGATATCCATCAGTTATCTTGTGGTTGGGATTTGTGTCCATTACATATGGATCAAGGTGTCTTAAATTATTTTGCTTTTCTAATTTAATTGTGTTAGCTGGAATAATTGAATAAGGCTTGTGTTCTATGCCCAACTGAAGGTTGTGTTCTATAGACAACAGTTATGAAGTGGGGCACATACAGCTTGTGGTCTCTTGTTTTCCTAGATAAGAATGAGGCTGTTTTTTGTGGTGTTCGCAAGATCTTACTTAGGCAACTGAACATGCAGTTTCATGTTTGGTGGGTAGGGGTTACGGGATGGAGATCATGAGTTGAAAAAAAAAAATTCTCTTAACGTGTAGTCATTGAATTAGCGCTTCATTGCCAACTCTATCAACAACTAATGACAGTATTTAAATTCTAGGAAATAATATAGGGTATAGATGCAAAAGAGTGATGGCAGGAATTTAATTTACTTGTATCATTAAAGTCCAATAAATAAATTAATGTTGATTGACATCAAATTAGTACTCTTCATTGATTCCCTGTCCAATAGTTTATTTTTCTCGATCTTCATGAATGTTGGTGGGTCAGTTTATTCCTTAAATTCTATATATAAATATACTGAATTTTCTGTTTTTTTTTCTATCAGGAAACCGTTAATCCGGTTGGGTGCCAACATGCCTGCGAAGGCTGAACAAGTGCCAAGAATCGAGTTTGATCAGTACAGCCCATTTGCCAATGGAAATTCAATAGGTGCCTTCAGTGGTGATGTGTATGATGTAGTCCTTTACTTTGGAGTCATTGACATTCTCCAAGACTACGACATCAGCAAGAAACTAGAACATGCCTACAAGTCACTGCAGGCAGATCCCACATCAATTTCAGCCGTAGATCCAAAGCTCTACTCAAAGAGATTTCGAGATTTTGTTGGAAGGATCTTTTTAGAGGATAAATCGTAACAGAAGTAAAGTAATACACGAGAGATAAGTTCAAACAGAAGACTCGATCACTGGTCGAAATCTCCAGTCCTGATGCATACTTACTAAACGCCTAACTGCAGGACAACAAGGATTTGTATTACATTTTACCAAGAGGTGATAAAACAGCTTTGGTAATTTTTCGAACGACCGGTTCGGATTATGATTGGGTTGATCCAGCCATGGTTGAATTTTGGAAAGCAAACCATGATGGAGAAGAGGTGGAGGGGTAAGATTGTTGTATATGTCTTTGAGAGAGAGAGTTGGAATATGATTATATTGTTAATTTTTTCTTCTTTTTCTTTTGTTGGTGGGTAACCAAGAAATGTGAAGATTCGGAAGATAGATATAGAGAAAACAAATAGATGAAAAAAAAGTGCTTGTGGGGGTGTAGGTTTTTGGAGAAAGGAATAGAGAGGGAAGAATGGGATTTGGAATAAGAAATGTACAGCTAAAAGGATAGTAGAGCATGAAAATTTAAGAATTTTTTGTTTTGGAGGTTTTCAGATCTTTCTCTTCTAATCAAATCAATGTGCCTACATTTGTAATATTACTTTGCATACTCATTCTTTTGTATTCTTCTCTTTTTCTCTCTTTTCTTTTTCTTTATTTATTTTTTGTTGCTTTTGCAGAGGAGGGCAGAAGAGTGAGTGAGACATGAAAAGGATAGAAAAGCTGAAGTAAGAAAAGAAAAAAATAAAAATCTTATGCTTCTTTTGAAGAGGGAAATAGAAGAACATTGACCAACTACCAAATGTGGTTCAGCCGTCCGATCTTGAATCAGCAAACATTAAAGTAGTTGGTTGCTGACTGGGTTGATGAAAATTAGATGGGGGGAGACAGGAATGGGTAGCATGGGTAATGTGAGTTGGATTATTGGGGATCGTGATGATGTGAAACAGGTCAAAGTCTGTCGATTGGCTGGCCATTCTCTCTCCCCTCACGGCCTCACCTGCTCTTCTGCTGCCGAATCTCTCCGTACTGACCTGAGTCATTGAGTGAGCCTTTCCGGTTTCTCCCTCCAATTTGTATTTTCTTTAATAATGTAAATTTTGAAATCTCAACGGTAGGCGCACCCACTTTGGTACGGGGCTTCCTCTTCCAGTTCCACTCCACCCCCTTTAATATTTTTCTTGAGCCGAAAAATGTACTGACGTATAACACAAGAAGGAAAGCTTTTTGGTAGATAAGCTCATAGGCAAAGGGTATACTATAGACCAGGGTCCAGGAGACACAAAGCTAATATATTTATCACTGTGATTAGCTAGAGCATCTGCAGCATGATAGCACTGGCGCGGTACAAATTGAAGAGACAAGTGAGATTAGCCGTTAGAAACACCCTTGTTGGCCCCTCTACCGGTTGAAAGTTCAAACTGAAAGCTCATGGAAGGCTTCTGAAAGCTCTGCATCTGCTACATCTCTGAGTAGTTGGGAGGCATCCCATTCTTGCAACATATTGTCCTACAACATTGCCTGTCTCCAAATATAACGTTACATCGTTATGTCTACAGAAAGTAACTGTGCCAGCCCCCTCCCAAGGATAGGGACTACACATGGCCATTGTCGTTAGAATAAGCCGTCCAGGACATTGATTTTGGAGGTCTGGTGGAATTTTAGACGAACTTCTACCCATGGCCTCGTACAAGTTGGGATTCATGTTCTAACAATCGAGCTATTACACCTCTATTTGATCGATTTCACTGGAATCCGAAGATATTTATAGCCGGAGTACTATCTAGTTAACTGTTAAAATTTCAAAATTACACTACCGGGTTGATAGTTTAAGCTTTTGTTTGTGTTTCGATTTTGTCCTTTTCTCAAGAGCATCTAGAAGAGATACTACTACACAATTGACAAAGAGATACACGTAGTGGAAAGTGCTAGGACGAAACTAACCATACTATCGTGAACCATCTAAAAGCCACAAAATCAATGTCTCCCCCTGTCTATATGTTTTGCCTCTGGCTTCTTATTTCTTAGCAACTTATTCCCATGGCTTCCACTTCTACTTCTTCAATTCTTTCTGTCCAAACAAACATCCAACCTTCTTCCATATTCCAGTCTCTCCATCAAACCCATACTCTTCAATTCCCTTCTTCTTCAAACAACGGAAAATGTCTTTCACTAAACACTACATTCACTGAGCCAAAATGGAGAACTAGAATCTCTTTCTTTCCTTCTTTCCTGAAAAGTGGGAAAGATAGTAAAACACTCAAGGATGAACTTCTTCAAGCTATTGCGCCGCTTGACCGAGGAGCTGATGCTACTCCAGAAGACCAAGAGCGAATTGATAAGGTAATTGAGGAGAGGAGCTACACCACATACATAAGTGCTATCTTATCTTTATCTAACCTTATCTTTATTTTTGTTGTGTTTGTTTTGATTAGCTTGCTCGGGAGCTAGAAAAAGTGAATCCAGTAAAAGAGCCACTGAAGTCTGATCTACTGAATGGGAAGTGGGAACTTATTTATACAACTTCCGCATCAATTCTCCAAACGCAGGTACTCGATCCCTGGTAGCTTTACAGTTTTGTTTAATCTAATCTGCTTAACTTCCACCGCGTGACCTCGAAATGTTTCTGCTTAACTTCATTGGAAACCAATTACATTGTACATTACACTCGCATAGAAAATTAGCGCATTTCGTTAAATGTTACTATCTATTTCTTGATTATGAGCGTAGACTGATTGAGTAGGAATAGCAAGCTTTTGTCTGAATCAAATTATGCATAACTGAAGTACAAGTATGAGAATTGCAAAAGGATGTCAAGAGTACAAAGTCAATTTGAATCTATAGAATTGTGTGGGTTTCCAGCTTCCAAAGTAAAGATAAAAATGTTGCATTTGCATCTAAACTCAATCTATTCATACTATATAATATGAAATTTACATACTAATTTTGATAAATTATTTGACAGAGACCCAAGTTGCTAAGATCGAGAGCGAATTACCAGGCAATCAATGCTGATATACTGAGGGCCCAGAATATGGAATCTTGGCCATTCTTCAATCAGGTTTCTAGTCCCTTCAGTGCTCATCTTATGTTGTCTTTTGGATGCTTAAGTATGTCTGTTTAATCTAAGCTTCAGTCTCTGACAATTGAAGTTAGAACTAGCAAACAATGGACTAAACTATACTTTATGAGGTTACAAGTGTTGTGCTTTTAGTTCGAGATTGCAGTACATATCATCTAGTATGTCTCATATGTAAGATGAATGTAATCTTATTGATAGATCCTCTCAGTAACATAAACGACGTTTGCAAGATGTTGGTATAGTTTTGGGTTAGAAGCATTCTTATTTATTTTTCTGCAGGTGACAGCAGACTTGACTCCTCTGAATTCAAGAAAAGTAGCTGTTCAATTCGATCAATTCAAAATACTGGGTTTGGTAAGCTACTCGTAATTTGTTGTTTGTATCGTCCAAATGTTTGCCTCCTCTTCAACGACTTATCTTGTGATGGTATCATCTTCAAGGTTTCAATTGTATGAGTATACTTGTATACTAGGAGTTCAGTAAAAACTAGTGCAGAACTGTTACTGTTACTTTATTCGTAAATTTGTTTAGTTGTTGTGCTCGTCATAATCGAAATTTATGGTTTTAACCTGTGTCATGCAGATACCTGTTAAAGCACCCGGAAGAGCTCGTGGTGAATTGGAAATCACATATTTGGACGAAGAGCTAAGGTAAGTCAAACTCAAGTTTCAAATTCGCTTATCCTGATAATACTCCATAGCACTAAACTATCTTATGGTACATACACTATAGAATTAAGTTCTAATTGTATTTTTGATTACTCGGATAACTTGAGAGGAAATGCGGATTACTTGGAGATACTAGTATAGATGCATGTTTCATCTGCTTGGCTAGACAATACTAATGAACCACCTAAAGTTAGATATTGAAACAACTCTCTAGTACTTTTTCAATGTTGACAGATTGTTGGGTTTATGCCTGAAACCTCTCTCTTATTTTTTTACCTCTCTAAAATCTATGAATATACGAACCACAAGTATTGCTAGCTGAAGCTCTGGATATGAAAAAGTAAAAGGGATATAAGTGAAACCTGAGAAGGGACCTGAATGGGGAGTTTTGCAAGATGATTATAGAATGTTAGACCCTGAAAGCTTGTCATTCAACTTACTATTGCATGATTAGGCTTTCGTCAATTGCAATTGCAATTGCGCAGAAGAACATCTGTTACTATAACATATGCATTACCTTGATTAGCAACTGTTAACCAGAAGTTTTTCCTTGATGCAGAGTTTCAAGAGGTGACAAAGGAAACTTGTTTGTTCTGAAAATGATAGATCCATCTTATAGAGTGCCTGTATAGCATTAAGAATTGACATCCCCAGTTTTGCTTGAAGCATCTTCCTGTGCCATTTGTTGTAACATCAAGACTATTGGCATATCATGGTGGTGCTCCAAATTAAATGAGAAAGTTCAATATGTGCAAGTGTAAAATGGTGAGTATTACATTTCTTCTGAATTACAGATCATTATATTAGCCATGGGCCTCTCTCAAGCCAACAACTGTATATGTAGGATTACTATCATCATCAACAACAATAGAAAGGGTAATGTTTACATAAAAATTGGTATGTATCTGGAAACTACAGCTCTTCCCTCCCTTTCTGACCAACAAAAGTACCCGACTTGAGGGAAACTAAAGTCCCAATATAAGGTTCCATCTCACGGGGAAGCGTAAGTCCACATATCTTTAGAACTCTCGCACTTTTAAGCTTTGGGTCATAAGAAATCAAACCAAAATTTCCCTGCTCCTCACGTCCAAGGTTGTCAAACAGGATTTCACCATTCTGGAAAATCTGAATCGGCTTTGAACCAAAAACCATATTATGTGATATCTGTTCAGTAATGTTCAAATGCTTACTCCAAGTGTAATCTTTCATCATCCACACCGTTAAAGCATTTTCATAATTCCAATAGACTAGACAAAGTTTCCCTTCCCACATACCCAAATCTGAGATTCCATCAATGCAAACGTTGTCAGGTAATGGCGTACTGCGGAATATTTCATTACAAACATCAAAAGAGACAACAATTTGTGTTTCACTACTATGATCTGCACTTGCTTCTGTAAGCCAGTAAAGAGCACCATCAACAAGAAGACCTCGATCGCGCATCTCATAAAAGTGATATGGAATAAATCCAAGTTTTTTCCATGCATTGGATCCTAATGTATAAACTCGAGCTTCAGAAACATCTTCATCTTGAAAACCCGTAATTCTTATCAACTTATAATCATCAATGTTGCAATCATACCCAAATCCATATGCAGTACTATAATCAAATCCATATGCAGTACAATAACCAAACCCATAATATGAATATTCGCCCTCTGCAGAAGGATGTTCAAATGGGGTTTCTGGTACTTTTTTACATTCTTTTGTGGAAGGGTTCCAAATGCAAACATTACTTTTCCTACATGGTTGTATGCATACCAAACCGTTACAAGAACCATGGATTCGGGTCATGTCTGCTCCATACCTATATCTAAACGGATGATCCATCTCCATAGCCTCGCCTACAGCATCGCCCAAATATTGTGAAGATAATGCTGACAAAACGTCGTGATCAATCGAATAGAGGCCAACTTTTGATCCGTACGCAACAGCGATACTATGTTCGCTAACCAAGAGATTAAACTTATTCATTGCAATAGTATGGTGGAGATGTTTTCTTATGAGTTATGAAACTATGACTTTGAAATAGATCATTGCGCCAATACTTACAAACACACCTGAATCTTAGTATCGACTTGACAGGTAACAGCGGGAGTATGTTCTCTTCAATGATTTCTTGTGGTATGCTTGGTAATGTGGCCATTGCCCTTTTCTTGGTCCACCTTGTCTTTGCCATGACTCTCCTCCTTTCACAGCAAGTGAGGAATTCAATTTAGGATGTTCGTGTGGACTTGTAAACCAGACCCTTGCTTTTATAGGCCGTGAAAATAAATTTATATGCAGCGTGGTTGCTCAGTTTTGGTAGGAGGTCCAGCCAGCTTTGCGCGAATTTCTATAATTCCCTTCCTTCCCGTTTTAGATTTTTTTTTTTTTACTAGGAAAAGATAATTCATTAATGGAATGAAGTTCAGACTACAATGTCAGCTTCAATTGAAGCTTTTAACCAAATAGGGAAGTTGTTTAACCTAGTTATGCTAGCAAACTCATCATAAGCTTCTTTAGCAAGAAGGTGAGCTACATTATTAGCTTCTCTTGGAGCATAGTTACAACTCCATGATTCAAAACTAGAAAGTAAAGTGATGCAATCTAAAATAAAAGGATTTGTAGTCCATTTGACAGCAGCATTATTTCCACTAATAGCAGCTACTACATTTGAGTTATCTCCTTCCAACTGAAGCTTTGTGATCTTCATGTCTTTTGCCCATTGGATTGCCTTCAATGCTCCCAAAGCTTCAGCTTGTTCCTCATCCATTACTTGGCCTTGGAGAGAGGCTGTCACCCTGCTGATCCCTGCACAATTACGCACTATAAGTCCAATACCACATTTAGCATTCCCTTTATGAAAACTAGCATCAAAATTCAGCTTTTCCACATTCGGATCAGGTGGTTGCCAGCTGATATTCCTGACTACTCTTGGTGCCCCTCCATTTCCTGCATTGTTAGTAGATGTATTGCATTTTGCCCATTCAGCCTTAAACTGATTAATCTGAGCTACAATGGAGCCAGTAGATAGTTGTAGCCCCTCATAGGCCTTTGTGCATCTAGCTTTCCAGATGAACCACATAACAATACCTGCATTGGTGATGGCAGTATCTGAAATAGCATTGGTACCTGCAGAGTTTGTTAGCCAATCTCTATAGATCTCAAGTATGCTTCTATTTTGGAAAGAGGTAATATAGGTTGGATCCACCTGATTCCATACGGCCTTTGCTGTAGAGCATTCAAATATGAGATGCTGCACTGATTCCTCAAAACACCCACATCTAGGACATCCTTTATCTACAGTGGAAATGAATCTTCCTATCTTTTGTCTAACAGATTGGCAATCCTGAATACATTTCCAGAGAAAATGCAGGATTTTTGGTGGCAGATTTATTTTCCAGAAAGCTAACCATGGGAAACCACTATTAGGAACTGAGTTCATGTCTAATGAACTATTAAGAAGCAATCTATAAGCACTTTTAACAGTGAACATACCATTATGAGTGCCTATCCATCTAATCTTGTCTACTCCTTTGAGAGGTATCCTGATCTGCAAAATCAACTTGATTACAGAGTCTTCAAATAGCAATTTTAGGATGTCTAAATTCCATGCTTTAGTATCCTGGTCTATTAACTGACTGACTGTATGCCAGCCATATGTTCCTCTCCTAGGTGCAATCAGTGTGTGTAGACCTGGTATCCACCTATGTTTCCAAATATTGATCTTTGAGCCATCTCCTATTTCCCAGCAGTAGTGTTTCTTAACAGTTTCCAATCCTTTTTTTATCCCCTTCCATATCCATGAACCTTTTGGTAAAGTATCATCTAGTGGGTCTAACTTAGAGAAGTACTTGTGCTTTAGTGTAGTTGCCCAGAGAGAATCAGGTTCATCTAACATCCTCCAAGCTAACCTGGCTAACAAAGCATGATTAAAAAGATCAGATTTTTTAAAATTAAGACCACCAAATTTCTTAGGGATGCACACATAATCCCATTTCCTGAGGAACAGACCTCCTCCTTCTTGTTTCTTATTCCACCAAAATCTCTTTTGAATGGTGTCCATTTTCTCAGTTAACTCTACAGGCATGGGAAATACAGACATGTGATGGGATGCAAGAGATCCAAGAACAGATTGAGTCATTGTAGCCTTACCTGCAGGGTTTAAAGTCTTGGCTTTCCATATACCTAATTTATTTCTGAATTTATCTAGAATAGGTTCAAAGGATTCTATTTTTTTGGTCTGAAGAAGGAGTGGTACTCCCAGATATTTATCTTGGAGTGCCATCCTCTGAATTCCAAGGATGCTACCTATTTCATTTTTTACTGAGTTCTCAACCTTGCTACTGAAAGCAATACCTGACTTTGAGAAGTTTATGGATTGCCCTGACAAAACACTAAAATCTTTAAGAATGTCATGTAGAATTCTTGCTTCTTTTTTGTTTGCTCTTAGGAAGACTAGACAATCATCAGCAAAAAATAAGTGACTTATTGGTTGACTTTCCTTCCTTACTCTAATTCCATGGATAAGATTGTTACCTTCAGCTCTTAATAGGCATTTGGAGAAGAACTCCATGCACAGGATGAAGAGATAAGGGCTAAGAGGGTCACCTTGCCTAAGTCCTCTCTCTGGAGTGAAGAGTTCACCTGGTGTTCCATTAAGTAAGATAGATGTAGACACTGTGGAGATACATTGTTCAATTAGTCTGCAAAAATCTTCATGAAAACCAAGTTTAAGCAGTGAGTGAATAACAAAGCTCCATTCTACTCTATCAAAAGCTTTAGACATGTCTAACTTAATAGCCATCATACCTCTTTTGGATCTGTTTTTCCTCATTGTATGTACTAACTCATGTGCAATAACTATGTTATCTGACATTTGTCTTTTTTGTAGAAATGCAGCTTGGTGAGGTGATATAATCCTATTCAATATAGGCCTTAGTCTATTTGTAATAATCTTAGAGATGATCTTATAAGATGTATTGCAAAGACTAATGGGTCTAAACTCAGAGGCATTCTTAGGGCAAGTTACCTTAGGGATTAGAGAAGTAAAATTGTGGTTATTCTGTTTCAGTATGTATTTACTGTAAAAGAAGGATTGAACCATTTTCACAGTGTCTTGTCCTACCACATCCCACATTTTTTGATAAAAACCAGGAGGGAAACCATCTGGCCCTGGAGATGTCCAAGGTTTCATCCTAAAAACAACTTTCTTGACCTCATCTGCACTAGGAATAGCAAGTAAGTTAGCATTATCCATTTCAGTAACACAAGGAAGCATATCATTCATGAAGTTATCTGGAATATGGGGTTTAGTGGACCTGCTTATGTTCACAAAATGTTCTCTTAGATTGTTTGCTATTTCTTCCCTACTTGAGAGCCAGATTCCTAGGTTGTTTTGAATGGTTTCTATATGAGTTTTCCTTCTCCTATAATTTGCATTTTCATGAAAATAAGCTGTGTTTCTGTCCCCTAGGTTTAGGCCATCCTCCCTACCTCTTTGACTCCAATAGTCTGTTTTTACTTCATACCAGTGCTTAAGCCTTACATTCAAGTCTTCCAGTTTCCTTGCATTTTCCTGACTATTTGGTTTACTAATGACCTGCTCTATTTCAGCTTGAATATTCCTAATATGAGTATTGAAATTTCCAAAATGCTTGCTATTCCAATTCCTTATGCCTACTTTTACAGAGTATAGAGACTTACAGTGTGTAAAAGCATATGAACCTCTTGACTTATTTGCCCATTGCTTTGCTATTATCTCCTTGCATGAATCATCCCTGAACATGCATTTATTAAACCTGAAAGGCTTCTTAGCTACACATGAATCTTTAGAGTTGACAAGTAGTAAAGGCACATGGTCACTAGCAAATGGTATTAGGTGATAAACTAGGCAATTAGGAAACAGTGAAAACCATTTAGAATTACCCATAGCCCTATCCAACCTTTCTAAGATGAGATCAGAATCATGTCTTTTATTTGAC
>JAJJMA010154136.1:41550-58705 GCA_023529015.1 Papaver nudicaule | reverse complement strand
CAGATAGTTCATTAATGAAAAAATAAGAAACAGATAATAGTTGGATTAATATATATTTGGAAATCACAAGTGAGTGGTGGTACCAAACGAAAAGTCTCTTAAAAATCATGAGTACCAAATGAAAACAATTGCAGACATTCAAAAAAAAACAAAACAATAGCAGACAATGACACAAGAGAGAGATCAAAACAACTATTATATACATTATATAGCTATCTGCTACTAATCAAACACAGCTACACCTGTAAATCTACTTGACACAAGGATATAATCTCAAAACTGTTCTAAGCAGCTTTGTGCTATTATCAAATTAAGCTGTACCATTTATCATGTTTAATTTTTGCACTCAATACGGGAAAAAAAAAGGATGAAGATTCAACATTTTACCTGCAACTTCCACTTGATTTATAACAGCTTGATTTCAAAAACTCTGCATATTGAAACTTAGGATTAGACAGATGTTTAATTAAACGATTAGACAGGAAAAAAAAAACTATGATCGATATCTACAATGAAAAAAGGGGTATGAATACCAGTAAGTAGAAGAGAAGAAGATATAAGAGAGAGATCGAGAGATTGTTACCTAGCTCTGATTTATGGAGAATAAGTGAGTAAGGAAGATGAAGAATGAACTGGTTGTGGGTTTAATAGAGGGTTTGTAGTCGACGCGTAGTGGAGTTTCTAACACTATTCTAGGCTAGGAAATTGGGAGAACGTGTATTTGGGAGAAATAGTATAAACCCACTTTTTGAACGTACGAAAATCACGGAAGGATTTGTTATCCTAAACCCAATCTAGAATAAGACCGACACAAACACGATTTATAGTTATTTTAGGGATAACCCAACCTAGGTTGGGATATCCCCTCTCCCAAACACGGTCTTAGGATTCCATCCATTCACAAAGTAGTGGTACAAGGGCTCGTGCCAATAGCCAATTGCCTGCACAAACTAACTCTCAGGGTGTTACCATAAGGAATCAACAATGAAGTCAGGGCTCTGGCGCTCAAGACACCAACATTTTTTTTGGTAATGGGGATGAAATAAAACAAACAAACTTAGAGTCTTACAATCCTGGGGAACAACATTTTTTTGGGGATGAAATAAAACAAACTTAGAGCCTTACAATCATGGGGAAGGCTCTCCCCATATTGTTATCATACAGACTCGAAAGCAGAAAATCAGGAGGGACTCCATCCCATATATTACATATACCATCATTAGTAGCTTTTTTCGCCAAAATGTCAGCAGTATTGTTTCCCTCTCTATGCGTATGTTGAAAAGAGATAATATCAAAAAACGAGGATGAACTACTGATCTCTTTGAAAAGATTGTCAAAAAACCAATTTCCTTTAAACTTCCCTTCACAAAAATTGATTATGAGTTGAGAGTCCCTTCTACCAAAATGTTGCTAACACCTTTCTGCACATCAAGCTTTAAACCGTCCCTGACAGCCCAGAGTTCCGCCATATTGTTGTAATTCTTATAAATATGACGAGGAAAAGCAGCCCGAAAAGTCCCATTAGATTCTCTGATGATACCAGCACTACCGGCATTTCCATTCTCATTAGCTGCACCATCCACATTTAATTTCACAAATCCATCAGTAGGCGGATTCCAATTAACATAAACAGTTTCATAAGAAGAAGAAACATAATTCATATTAGAAGCTTTAGAGTACTCTGCACCAGAGTTGAAAGCACTAGAAATAACACATTTACAATCAAATACGGCTCTAGAGTAAACAAAATTATTCTTAGCCAACCAAGTACTCCAAAGAATGAAAGGAAAAACCACTCTCTAACTAAGATCGGACTTTAAAATTCTAGCAGAAGAATTACGTAACATCCAATCCAAATAAGTAGCATCATTCTGAACATCCACACCATAGACAGTTAAGAGCGTATCCCAAATCCTTATAAACTTTTTCGCAACTCAGAAATAAATGAGCAGTAGTTTCAGGATGTTGATACCACAAAGGACACCTATCATCGATATTCAATCCCATGTTTCTAAGGTTATTTCTAACAAAAGTTCTATTGTGAGCCATAAGCCAGAGAAAATGTTTTATATGGGGAGGGGAGTCAAATTTCTATAAGGATCTCCATTTAGAATTAACCAGGAGTTGACTAACATTGTCTTCAACAAGTTTGTTATAGCATGGTTTAACAGCAATGTTACCATCCTTCGAAGAAGGCCAAATATGTCTATCCAGGATGTCACTATAAAGCGAAATTGGAATAGCTTTTGTCAGGACATTGTCCGGTCAAACCCACTAGCATTGGTATGTCAAGCTGGTTGTCAGTTTTAGGTGTCAAAACACAATTCTTGATTTAGCCTACTAGAGTTTAGATTTCTGAATTGGGATATAGACTAAGTAGTAGAGACCTTGAAGACGAAGATGAAGACAAAGAAGACATCAATTATTCCTCATCGACAAAAGGTTAGTAAGAGTTATGACTTTTATGAAAATTCTTCTATTCTACTTTCTCTATCTTTCGAAATAGTCGACTACTTTAGTAGTGATATAAATAGCGATTGAGATCGTGTTCTTATCTACATGACCATGTGTTATGTTGGTATTTTTTCCCGCAAATACTAAGCTTACAAGAATGCATGAGATAGATTCGATACCATTTGTCCATTTCCCTAGGTCTAGGAAACTCAAAACTTGGGGAAAAAGCAAAGGAAACCGACTTAACATAGATTAACAACCAAGTAAACTCGCCCATGCTTGTAGCCACAGTTATGCGCAGTAAAGCCTGGGTTAAGGCCCATAAAACTGTGGTCTAAAGCCCAAAACCGGGATTCTCCACAATTTCATCAACTTTGGACTTCTTCTCTTGCTGGGCTTGACTTCATGCCTTCCTAATCTCTCTATAAGTCTTCAGTACACAACATCAACTACTCATATTGATTTTGTTGTGCCAATGTCAAATCCTCGTAACATCAGTTGTTATGTTAAGGTTTTTGAATTTTGCTATTGCATGGCCTAAACAATTAACGTGAGAGAAGCCCTTCAAGTATATCGTTCGTTGGGATGGACGCTTGTAGTACTTACCCAAAGATAGCGGGCATACTTCCAGATTCCCAAGCATCTACGCAATTTCAACTTCAAAAAACTGGACGGTAAATCAATGTATGAGGCTAATCGCAAATGGTGGAAGTTGGAATCTGGGGCTTTCAAGAAGACTTTACCAAAATCAGATAGACGATGTATGCTCTTTACTTGGTCTCATTGAAAATAAGATTTAAAGAAATGGTGATGACTCTTTATCTTGGTCGATAAACAAGAATGGGCTCTTCTCGGTCAAATCTACTTATTCTTGGTTGGAAAAGGACACGAAATACTCACACCAAACCTTTGTATTTGGTCTCGTTCATGGCCACATAAGGTAGGATTTCTCTTATGGCAACTATTGACACTCTTTACAAAAAAGGGAAGACTATCGTGAATGGTTGTTTGTTATGCCAATGGAAAATCTGTCTCACACCTCTTTTTTCATTGCCAAACAGTGTCAACAATCTGGAACTACTGTAGGCCCTATGTAGGGATAGAATATGTTATGCCAAATTGTATTGACTTGATCATCAAAGGTTGGAGAGTTAAGTGATTAGACACCACAGCTCAAGCTTTCGTTTGTGTGGACTGTTTGGAATTGCAGGAATGATTTAATTTTCAAGGGGGGTTAAATTCGAGGAGTTGCAAGTCGTAGAGAAGGTGAAGGCTCAAACTTATTTCTGGAGTGAGAACTCTGAAGCTCTTAATGGTGTTTCTCTGGATATAATAAAGTCTAATTTGGGACAATTTTTTGTTACTTAACTCAAGAGGTTTTATTACCAAAGGCAGCCATAAGGTTACTTGGCGGGCTGTTTAGGATCGACTAACATATTTTAGTCTGTTTATGGGTTTTATTTTCCTAGTGGGTTGAGATTGTTCTTCCATGCTCTGTTGTTGTTGTCCCGTTGCTTACTATTTTTTAATGAAGTTTTTACATTAAAAAAAAATACTCCTATATGTGAAACACTTGAGAAGATGCCAAAAGAGAAGTCTATCACCAAAATTGTCGGTTCTCAAGGACAGGCATGGGCTGGATACACAGAACCGACGGATTCACTCTCTACTTCCGCTCTGCCCCAACCTCTCAGCCCAAGCCCAACACCTTCTATTTAACGATCCAACTTCCATAAACCAAGAAGTTGTGACTGTTTGTTTCCCACCATGTATTGTGAAGAACAATTAGACGAGAATGTCATGGTTATAGAAGCAGGGAGGATTACTACAACTTAGGTATGAGGATATTCTTATATCAACTAATCATTCAAGCTATATTGAGGAATTCAAACATCTATCAATTCCTAAGGACCTAAACCTAGAATCGAGCTTCCTCGCACTGATATTGCTAAAGCTAAAAAAGATGACACTAGAAATGATGATAAACTCACAACACGAAGTCAAGTCATGTCAACTACCACTGGGTTTGATAAAGAAACTGATGCTTCACTTAAGGCTGTCAGTTATCAAGCTAAAATAATTACAAGAACAAATGTCGAAGATTTCTACAAAACAAGTCAAATCAAAATTGATGAGGGTTACAAACAACTTGCAAACTCCAACTCCAAGGTGTTACTCAACAACAAATTAAGTGGTAAGGATTGTTTTACAATAGTTTTGATTACACTCGGAAGTTATTTGATCGTGGCAAGGAATTGGAACTCATTAAAAGGTATTCTTATGGAATTGCTTCTTATTTGATTCTTCTAATTAATGGGTCAATTCTAGTGGGTAAATACAATGGAAATTTGGTTGATAAGTTGATTCTTAAGCATCGGTATCTAATAGACTCACTGTTCACATATTCAATTGTGTTTATATCTGATAAAGATGGTGATACCGGTGTTGATGGTAAAGTGTTTGTGAAATGTCACAAAGGAAAAGTATAACTGAAAGTACCTTGACACCTCAGCCGATGATGGGTATATACAACCTTGATTCCACCCTGTATTTACATCCTCCTCACCGTTATTTGTGGGTTCTGACATATCTAGCAAAAGAGTACTGTAGCCGGAGTAGAGCTCTTATATGGAAGGTTGGAATTCATGTCACGAATGTTGAAAGGAGGTAGTCAAACAACTCTCTGAGAGATTTCCAGTGACTCCCTGAGAGTATTTTAGTGATTTATAGATACAATTCAAGTGAATTTTAGAGATTCTTTGAGATTTATAGAGACAAAAAATTGGACAATAACTAATCAAAATTTCATAAT
Organism: Papaver nudicaule; assembly: GCA_023529015.1. NCBI lineage: Eukaryota > Viridiplantae > Streptophyta > Magnoliopsida > Ranunculales > Papaveraceae > Papaver > Papaver nudicaule. The sequence continues at coordinate 53,439 of JAJJMA010154136.1, read as the reverse complement.
ATCTACCATTTTTTTGCACGTCACAATAAATAAAAGCGCCACGCCGTATTAATGGAAACTAAAAATTCCTAGTGAAACATGTTTATGAGAATTTTTATACTCTTGTATAAGGTAGATTGTAGCATTATATGTAGAAAAAAAAAATGTGCACTAACTAAAATCTTGAATATCATACTCAAATATTGCATTAATAATCGTGTGTGTTGGCATCAAATATTGCATATCCGAATTTCTTACCAAAAAGTATTCTCTTAACACTATCTTGTTTGCAAAATATCTCTTAAAACTATTCTCTTACCTTTCTCGTGCCACCATGGGTATAATCATGCCAAATCATGAAATCACAATTATTTGCCACCATTTTTCATCTCCACAAACATAAAATGCAAGTCATCCAAAATCTCACCTATGTAGGAGAGATTTCTACCATGCCTATTTTTCTAAAAAAATCTCTCAAAATCTCTAAAATCAACAAATCAATGATTTCGAAGTCTAAATCCAATAACAAGGGTGTTTGAGTGACTCCCAAAGAGTTCCAATTCAATAACATGGATTTCCAGAGAATTGAAGTGACTTCAAAAAAATCTCTATCCAATAACAAGAGATTTTAGGAGACTCTCTTAAAATCATTATTGAATAACAATGGAATTGGAAATTCCCTACAAATCTATCTAAGTCACGTTTGACTACCTCCCTGTAAAGATTTATGTAGTGTTGGAATTTTTCTCACAGCTGCTGAAGTGATTTCGCAATTGCATTAGAGTTGTCAGTATCTTTTGAGTACTGGAGTTACTTAATTTTGCAACAAGGTATGGTTTTCTTCTTAGTGTATTAGTCACGATTCTTCACCAATTTAATATCCTTCCGGAGATTTGTAAGTTGAGAATACACTGAATTGTTTTTCCAAACTAAACATATATACAGGAAACCATACTCTACACTTCCTGCTCAATGAAACGGTCAAAGGAGTCGAAGAAGAAAACAAACTTGTAGATCAAAACTTGAGAGCAAGGTGGTCCTGTTTGAAGAGGGCGGAATGATAAGCACACATATTCTTCTGTCGCTTGTCAGTTATATCAATTTGAAGAAATTACGAAAACTGATGCAAACGTGGAGAGGATCATGAAGGAACAAGCTTTGAGGGAGTCAAGCATGGCTGATTACATGTCCAGCAAGAAGACAATGGAGATCCATCCTGAAAACTCAATCATGGAGGAGATTAGGAAGACAAGTGATGCTGACAAGAATGACAAGTCTGTGAAGGATCGTGGTCTGCAGTATTTAATAAGAGTAAAAGAATGGTCCTGAGGTGCAGTGCACGTTGAACTGCATCGTCCCTCGTGCATTTAGTGGGGGTCATCAATAGGGGATTACAACATAATAGTATTATTGTGCAGCATGGTTGTGCAAGATTTCTTTTGGAAGCATTGAAGTCTTTAGACAACTTCATTTAATTGAGTGTGCTTCTCATCACAATGATTCAGAGGCTCTCAGAAATGGTTGTATTTTAAGCAAGGCATTCAAGATGCTGCTGAAGCCGTGTTACTTGATCCTCAAGTTGTACTCAAGTTACTGACTGAGATGAGAAAAAGTGATTTAAGAACGGCTGAAAATTGAAGAGGGCAAGGAGTTTGGAAACATCCCCTGAATTAAACTCTCGAGACAGTGTTAAGAAATCTAAAATTGATCTTGTTGACAATGAGACCGATATTCTTATATGTGGATTAACTACTAATTCTGACAGTGCTGTGTCTATTGATAGAGGCAACAGCTTTAATAAGGCTATCAAGGATGTCTCCTACCAAATTATGGACATAATCTGGGGTTTAGAGAAGTGATAAGAGATGAACCAAAGGATGCAGAAATATATTTACACTCCAAAGTTTTGGAAATATTACTATTTATCTTGTAAGTTTTCCTTCCTTATGTGGTTTCCTTGAATTTCATATTTTGACCGACAATGTTGGAACCAGGAGTTATGACTTCCCATTAGTTAACATATTTTCATGTTGATTCCCATTGTTATGTATATCTGATCTTGGTTGCCTCTTGCAGCGAACATTGCCAAATGCTTTGGAGGGTTTATATGATTTTTATTTAAAGAGCTTCCGAGCAACCCTTTTGTCTTTCGGTTACTCAGCAGCAATCCTTATTGCCTTTGTTGGTAGAATACATTGGACGGTGTCCTGAGAGTAGGACCCCCTTCAGAGCTTCTGAAGCAATGTGCAAACATTTGTACCCAATGCCCATTGATCTGTTTTCCAGTCAAAGGCATACGAGATCAAGCGTATACATTAGCTCGAGCAGCTATGCTAAGTACTGGTGCCTTAGACTCAGACTCAAGGGAAATAGATGCATGGTTCATGTTTTTACCTGGTTGCAGACAAGAAGAGTCACCAGCAGAAATTTAGGGCATAAAGTTTCAGTGGATTTGTTAGAAGTTGTTGTTATTCTTTTGTCATGCTATTTCTTCAGTTGGAACAAATTTATACAAGCATCACAACTCTGTAAGGTGTCAACTTTCAAAGTTAAATGACTTCTGAAGGTAAATTCTAATTTTGCTTGCATTTTGAATTTTGGTTTCTGCTATAGCTTGGTACCATGGATGTGGTTGCAGTTTTTGTTGTAGTTTGCTAACTTATGCTTTGCTGCCAAGTGCATAGTAAGGATCAGGTACCTCATGTACTGGTTTACTACTTTTGAAAATAGTTTTGTACTTCCATGTTTCTTAATTCAGTTGTAAAAGTGTTCCCATTTTTATCAAAAGTAAAAGCAGAGTTCTTCGTTTTTTTAGCTTTGGGCTTTTAAATAAAATTACAAACCTTCTATTTTTAGTAACTAAAAACACTTGACTTGAACGCCATTTCACTTTTGTCTTCTATAAGTTGGTTCCCAGTTTGTGTTTGCAAGTTGTTTCAATTGGTTCCTGTTTGTCTGTTACAGTCCCCATATTCAAGTCACACCTCTACTTTTTTGTCTGTAAAAAAGTATATTTCATCTCTCTTCAATAACTGTGAATGTTAGGAATGTATGCTGATCTTTATACATTTTTCCTGCAGATGTTATACCCTGATTTCAGCCCTTCTATCTTTTGGATAAGTGCATAAGTTTGCTGGGCTACGATTCGAAGAAGTTATGTGAAAGATCAATGGTTTCAATTTTTGTGTGTAATACATTATGTTTGTTTTCTCCTGCAGACTCAGGTAAGCGTGTATACCAGATTATATCTTTCAACTCCTTGCATGTTTTCTCCTGTTTGTTAGCATTATTATATCCCAGGTAAATATTGGCAGGTAAAAGGAGGATTACTACCTGGCTTTATAGATATCATGTTGACTGCAAGACTCGGCAATCTATCTTTGGCTGATGATGATCCAGAAGATTTTGATTGTGAATGGGGCCGGTCACAAAATATGTCTAAAAGACTGGCGTTTTTGTTTGTTTGGACGTGAATGTGAAACTTTGGAACACATGCGAAAGAAATTTGAAGTTGCAACGGAGAAAATACGTCTAGGATAAAGGAAGAATAATCTAAAAACTTCTGCTTCCAAAAATTTGTGTTGATGTTGTACTATTTTCACTTTTCGAAAACTCCGTGACGGAGGACATTGAAAAACTTGTTAGGGGTGCGAAATGGTAGTTTGAAATCGTCAAGTTAGAGTTGGTTTTTATCTTTGTGAGCATTCTTTTGATCTGAGTTCATTCATGTTAAGGTAGCTTCTTTGCGTCCAGACATTTTCTGGTTTAGGATGGCTGAACAATAATAAGAAAACATAGTCTCAAAATAGGATAACGCAGTATCGTTACCAAATAATATCTTGTACTGCCTTTAAGATTTTAACTAAACAACCGTTCAGTGTGTTTGGTAGCTCAAGCTGTGAATGACGACGCTCTCTCAGTTTAGGTAGCTTGGGCAGCTAGCCATGTAACATTGCGAGAATGCATGAAAATTTGAATCAAATATTAGAGTGAAGTAGGGAGGCTAATTGAGATCCTTGATCTACTGTTTGAGTAATTAAACAGGTCCTGCTCATCCCTCAACAGTTTTGGATCATCATCTTTTGAACTTCAAAACATAGTGCTACGTACCATCAGTGTTTAGAGTTGAGAAATTATCTGGGTAATTTCTCTCTAGGGGATAATGAGAGTCATGAGATGAGACTCCAGCTATTCTACTATGAAATGCAAGTGAATGTGGTTTCAACAAGGCAGTGTAATTCCAGGATCTAGAGGCAGCATCAGAGGTAATTTTTTTGGTGTGGGAGTACTGTAGATAAAGAAACCACGACGTGGTATTGATTTATGCACGATTTTAAGAGAGCACTGTTGATTTCTTACAACAACAAAACCCAACTTGTATGTATTACTTCTGGTCTTGAGGCTTTTGTCGTTTATTCCGGGAGTAAAGCTTCATTCCATGTTACAGTTCAAAGAAACAAACAAGTATTGTATGTCTTTGAGGAGGGCAGGTCAGTGTAGCTTGAAAAAATGATGCAGGAATCATTTGATACTACTGAATAGACGGTGCAATATGCAACTAGACTAATTTGACCAAAAAATTCATGGCAAGTGACCATTCAAAGGAGGCTTGCTTGCTACTGCCTATTGCCCATCATTTCACACCAATGTTTTGAATTTAATTGGACGAAAAGGGAAAGGAAAAAAACAATACACGTGTCCGCACAGGGAGAACACTCCTAACGTTCACACTTCACACTATCTACATTTTAACATGCACCCAATGCTAAAATACACTAGAGGTGTTAACGTAATTAACCCATACCAGATGCGGTCACCTTTTCATCTCCTTTTTGCTAGAGAATTACCAAACCACCAAAACCCTCACTCACTCATTTTTTCCATCTTCTTGTTTTGAGAAAAAACCAACCATCACTAAAACTACTCACTGCTTCCAGTTTCTTCTTCTGAAACTCACTGACTTCCTGCCATCTTCTGTTGTTATAATGGTAAGCATTTCTTGATCAAAAGCCAGATGGATTCTTGTATGTTTGTTTTGTGTTTTTTCTTTTTTAATTTTTTTAGGTTTTGCATAAGACAGATTGTTAATGTTGTTTGTTTGTGACGATTCAGGAGTGTTTTGAACTCCTTTTTTTTTAATCTTCCCATAGATTTTTTTAATTTTCTTTGTGATTCTTACTTCTAGTCTTTCTTCCTTTCAAGGATTTGTACTTATTTTTTATTGGTTTGTTTCAGGATTATTTTTAGACTAGAAGAAGAGTTTTGTTTTGGGTCTGTTCATGGTTGAGAAGATATCAGAAATCGATTGAGAAGGTCAGAGTTCTTTCTTCCTGTTCATCAACATGTTTGCGGTAAGAAGGTTGTGTTCTCTGTCTTTGAATTCAAAACCAGTCCAGACTGCATTAACTCCCACCCTTTTTAGGGTTTCCATTTATCACAGGAAACCCATTCCTGCCAGTAAAGGAGAACCGAGAACAGTTTCAGGTGCTTCAATACCGATAGTTCTCCCCAATTTAGGTCCAAAGTATTTTTATGATGGTGTATTAGATACAGCTTTTTGGGAAATAGATGACGAAGCCACGTTGCTATTAGTGGAGAAAGGTACTAGATTTAAGTGGAACCATCCTCTCATAGATGAAACTAAAATAAACACGGATGCTTCTTGTAAAAACCTCAAAATAACAATTGGTAAAAAATTCTATCCATGGGTAATGTTCGAGACAGCAGTATTTAGGTCCAAACGCAATCATGATGTTGGTCCCGTTCTTGACCTTGTTCTTCTAAGATATACGCTATATGAACAATTATCGGAGCCATCGGTGTTGTTGCACGAGATAAGTGCCATGGAAATGGCCATAAATCATTGTTGTGAAAACAAATCAGCTAACTCCTTGTATGAGAAGATAATGCTTACAACTGACAGTTATCATGCAGTCCTTGCTGTAAATGCGAGACTATATGACCTTAGTCCCAAAGACAAGGCTAGACTTAAAAAATTTCTTAGTTTGGAGAGCGAGAAAGACAGGGGGGAAATCACAGCAATTGCAAGTCGTATTGCCAGGAAACTTGAGCTGGAGTATGGAGTGGATGCTGAAAAAATTGCTCGAAGTTATTTGAACTTTGTTTATCGCGAAGCAAATTTCGCTGCAGATTGTTGTTCAAACTTCATCAAAGACAAAGACATGGAGGGAGAAATACAGTTAACCGAAAAGGGAAATGGACAGATTTTCGCAATCACTAAGGTTAGTAACAACCTTAGGACAATCCTCAACAAAGATAAATTCAGTAGTTACATACATTTCGCAAGAAACTTTTCGACTTCGGTGGATGCCAGGAAAGGGAAGTTGAGTGTACCACATCTTCCAGATTCAAAACGTATTGATAAGTCAGGTTTGTTTAATCTCAACTTATACATGTCAAAAAGTAATTTCTTAGTTGGTTGTTAGAGCATGTTAACATCATATCTTTCTCCCTTACTCTCTTATGAACACAGCTCAAGTGTTTCCACCCTGCCAACATTTTCATAATGATTTCTAATATTATTTTGTTTTTAACAGGAAGTGAAGGTTATACAACTTCGGTAGCCAAGTCTACCTATCTCTCACAAAGTGCATCAGGAAAGTGCATAAATGCGCTAGATGTAACTGTTCCTGTTCCTGTTCCTGTTCGTGACTCAAAATTCACAAGGTTGCATCGAGATGCTTTTGGAGGTAATCTTATTTGCCTTTCATTTTGTTACACGGAGGATAACTCTTATTTGCTACACACTTTAGCTGGAGATTCATATGCATAGGAACCGTAAATTGCAGATACTAGGTTGTCCAGGAACCTTGGGATACAATTAGGAAGACTTATTGCACAGCATGGAAGCCAGCACAAAGTTCTCCATCATGAGCTTGAAAGAAAAGCTGTAGAAGCACATGATCGTGTCTCTGAATCTAAATGGATCCATTCAGAAGCATTGGAGGTGATTTTTACTATTTTCATTACTTTGACAAGCAAGTGGATCAATTTTCATATGAACTACATATATGTTAAACTGCACGTTTATTAGTTTATGCCTGTACAGAGTCAGTGTTTCTTCCAACTTTACCATGAGTGTTTGTGAATCCTTCAACACTTCCTAGACCTGTTTAGTGCACTATAAAGGCGCAATATTACTGGTACACCGACTTAGGTAGTTTATTATATATCACTAAGTAAGGCCGAAGGATGGCTCAGCTCAACATAAAAGTCCAGATATTGTCATTTACAATTATTATTTGTGTAGCAGGCCCTTACGTACAGGGAACTAGAGGTACATTTACAACATCATACAACCCATAAAACTGCAAGCTTTCATATATTTTTTCTGTTTCCTCGTGTGTTGGGAGTTGTGACTGCCTGCTTTAACAATTAAATTTCTGTGATGAAAATATAGGCGTTGGAAGTTGGTCCAACAGATGCAACTTTACTATCCAATAGGAGTGCATGCTATGCACGTATGCAGAAAGGATCTGAAGCATCAGGGCTAACCGAATGCACATCATCTTTAAGGCTTGATTGGCCAAAGGCTTACTACAGGGCAGGCGTAGCGCTCAACATTCTCAAAGTCCGTGTCTTTTCCTCTGCTTTGCTTTTTCGGTTTTTCTTAGGCAAATAACATTTTAATTTATTTGCTGCATTTGTTATCGCAGAGGTATGGCGAAACAGCAGGTGCCTTTTTTAAGGGTTTGACCCTGGCGAAGCAACAGGTGCCTTGAAAACAAAGATCTTGTGGATGCAGTCAGGTTCAGTTTTATTAACCTTTATTAAAAATTCTATTTCTATGTGTTTCCATGTGTTATAGTTATTCACCGTCAACTCAGATATTGAAAGTGATTGGATGCCCATTCAAATTTGGTAACCAATCTGGTTGTCTCAAGGTTCCTTGTGTTCTCCTTATATCAGTGTCTCTACACATTTTCGAGAAATGTACAGAATCATTAGACTTAAGACCACATGTTTATAGGGCTCAAAATTTTACCCCCGACTTGCATGGCCAGATTGTTCGCTGGTTAAACCCCTTTGAATCACGTGGTGAGGTCTTCATGACCCATATGGAACATCAGTCGTCAATGTTGCTCATGGTTTCACAACCTTTATAATCTATAAACTGTGAAGTGGTGGGAGAAGTGCTATTTCTGTTTTGCCAAATTTATTTGTATCTTTTCTGAAGCAGAATAAGTACAATGTAAAAACATATTTTTATTATAACCTTCCCATAATTTGTATCCCCATTAAATTCTCTTAAAATTCCAATGCCATTTGATTATAAAGTCTGAAGAATGTCTCTTTTTTCTTGTTTTACACCCTGGCATATTCTTTACTTACTTTTCCCTGTTTGTGCTTTCAGGAATGAAGCTAGATTGAAGTGCAACATCCTACAGCCATAGGAAGAAGAAGATGGCGATGATAGCTGAGTATGGGGAAGTACTGAAAGGTGTTTTGCGCTCATCGTAGCTATGAAAATCTCTTTTCTTAGTCTCTTAATCTTCAACCATAATAGATACTTGAGCTAATTTTTGAAGTCTCTTGAAAGTAGATGAACTCGAGCTTTATTCAATCCATGTATCCGCTGCACAACAAATTTAACATGACAATATAATTACACATAGAAGGTTGCTAAATCCACTACTGTTGAGTAGTTTTTTTTGGTGGGATATTGTTGATTGTAGATGCTCTGTAGAGAAAAACTCATAAAATATTGCTAAAGTTTGCTCCAAGGTCGGGTCAATACACAAAACGAGTGAACAACTCATACGGAGACAAAAAGTAACCTGAAGAACGGAATCCAACTAAACCAAAGTTTACTTCTTGAGAGAAAAACTCGTAGCTTTAGTTGTCGGTGATAAATCACTACTTGCTCTGCCATGATTTTGTCGTCGCCGCTATGCATCTGTTGTCGTCGGTGATAGCTAGGAGAGGTTTGGATTACCCTAGAAGAGAGAAAACTTATCAATTTTTAAGAGCTAAAGACCAGACCGTTCAATTTAGGGCTAATTTTCCTTTGATTCTATTATTAGCATTATTATTAGGGAATGTCCAACGGCTGGTAAACTTATTTGAATATCTGTACTTCCTGCTGACCTGTTTGCTGCTATGAAAGCTTCCATCCTTGTACGGGTCAGCAAAACAACATTTGTAATTTGTAAGCACGAAGGCTAAAATTTTGGTTTACCCTATTTAGAGCAACCACACCCATAGAGGTTCCAAACCCCAAATCTCATACAAATATAGGATCTAGTTTTCGTATTTTGTCCGAAATCTGCACCGGTAGACTAAAGTTTTTTTTTTTTGGTTTTGAAAAGCCCGCTGGGTTAAGGAGACCCAAACCAAAACCAAAAAGCAAAAAAAAAAAATTAAAATCTATAGTACGTCTTCTGAATCCTATCTTCCTCCAGCACAATTTTCAAATCTTCACTGAAATCTTCAGGCCTAAGCTCAATAAAACCACCAGCAGGATGAGTCCCAGCAAGCAAATCAGCGGCACGATTTGTCTCTCTAAAGCAATGACTAACCTTGACTCTTCTAAACCACCTCTTGTTCTGACAAATTCTCCTCCACAACTGAATCATTTCCCAGCACGGTCTCGGATTCTTGCAATTGAAAATATTATAAACTGCCATGGAATCCGTGCAGATATGGATAGTGGTTAAGTTCCATTTCTTGGCTAAGATGAGGGCTAGGTCAGCACCTTGTAACTCATGATGAAAAACAGAGATAGAAGGACAACCACCAATAACAGCAACAATAGTAGAACCATGTCCATTTATGATAATAGCACTAAAACCTCCAGTATCATCCCTTAGAGACCCATCAATATTAATCATCACCTCATCCTTACCAGGATATCTCCATCTACAAGCAATAGCCTTCTTCTTAGTGAGGGAACAAACAACATTCCATCTACCCAAAAAGGATCTCACAAGACTAGTATCAATATCAGTGAAATTGCTAGCCTCCACCTTCAATCGAACATCCTCCACTATCAGATAACTTATAGAGTCAACAGAATTAACACAAGAACCATGGAGCCTTTTATTCCTCTCTTTCCAATGTGATAAATAAAGCTGTTAAAAGCAAGTTTCCTGATAGTGTTCACAGCACCACTGCCAGTGAAATTTGCAATACACCACTGAATCTCCTGGTCCCAAGACTGAAATTGAGCTCTATAATAACCCATCTTCATCAAAATACCTATCCAAATAATAGAAGAGAAACTGCAATTGCAGAATAAGTGATCCTCATCTTCTGGAGCTTCATTACAGAGCAGACACACATCAACAGGAATAACCCCCCACTTAAGTAATTTGCATCTAGTTTTAAGTCTTCCATGAAGAGCTAACCAGCCAATAAAAGAGTGCTTAAGAATCATACCTTTAAACCACACTATCTTGGACCAGATCTTGACAGGCTGAGAGGGAGCAAGAGCAGCATAAGTACACTTCATAGAAAAATCTCCAAACTTGCTTGCTTTCCACACAAGTTTGTCCTCTTCAAGAATGTCACATTTAATGTTTGCAATCTCAGCACAGATCTCAGGCTCCAGACCAAAAGATGGAGGAACCACAATACTGTTGTCATAAATAAAATCAGCAACTACATGCTTACCAGAGTTAGCCACAGCATGAATAGTCCCAATAGGAGCCCAAACACAAAGCCTACCCTTTGGGTGCCAGAACCCAAAAAGAAAACTGGTATTAGTACCATTGCCAAGGATAGACAGAAAGAAAGGCTTGGCAACAGCTCCACAATCAAGTAATCTCCTCCAACTCCAAGAACAATCTTGAGGGACCTCCATAGTCCAAAAATCTTTAGCCTTAATTAGATTTTCCTGAACCCAAGTAGACCAAATGGAGTTTTTCCAGAAACTAGGTCCCAAATATGTCTTAAATTTGCAGCAGTATTAGTAGTTTCTAAATCTTTTATACCCAAACCTCCCTCAGAGAAAGGTAAACAGATATTGGTCATCTCACATGATTATTCTTCTTATCCATATCAGGGCCATCCCACAAGAATCTTCTAAAAAGATAGTTAAGTTCATTAATCACTCTCACATGCAGAATGAAGCAGGAGAACCAGAAGTACACCATTCCACTAAGAACAGCCTTAATGAGCAGAAGCCTACCAGCATAAGATAAGAATCTAATCTTCCAAGATTTAATTCTTTTAGTAACTTTAGAGATAAGAGAAAGGCAATCAGTATAAACAAGTTTGGTAGATATTAAAGGAACACCAAGGTACCTCACAGGCAGAGACCCTTCAGCACAGCCAATACATTGAAGAATAAGAGAAAGATCTTCTGAAGGCACACCAGAATGAAAGAGAGAAGTCTTATTTAGACTTACCTCAAGCCCAGTGCAAGCACTAAAATCCACTAAAACTTTATGAACACAAGCAGCAGCTCTCACTGTACCTTTAAAGAAGATCATGACATCATCAGCAAAACAAAGATGAGTCAAACCAGAAGACTTGCATTTAGGATGGAATCCAAAAACACCATACTGCACTTGTTGAAGGAGAAGAGAGCTAAGGACTTCCATTGCTATAAAAAACAAATAAGGAGATAATGGGCAGCCTTGTCTCAAACCCCTACTAGCCCCAAAAAAGCCATAGGGAGCACCATTAATGAGAATTGAGAATCTGGAGGAGGAAATACATATTTGAACCCAGTTTATAAACACCTCAGGAAAACCAAACTTCCTCAAAGAGGAAAGAACAACATCCCAACTCAAAGAATCATAAGCTTTCTTACGATCAATCTTCAAAGCACATCTAGGAGAGCCAATGTTCCTATGATAGTTCCTCACAAGCTCATGAGATAACATAACATTATCTTGGATAGCCCTTCCTGATATAAAAGCAGATTGGTTTGAACTAATCAAAACC
>JAJJMA010154136.1:0-36550 GCA_023529015.1 Papaver nudicaule | reverse complement strand
CTTAAAAGTCCCGTGCCGTCTGCGGCACGGGTAAATCCCTTGTATATTCTAAAGAAACAAAAGGAACAGATGATTCTACAATAATAAAGTTTACCGGTGGACCATGAGTATAAGTGGCTGCTGTAATTTCTTTGTTACGTTGTTTCAAATGTTGATTTCCAGTAAATTGATTAGTCTTTCGGATTCTGGTCGGCCTTTGTTGTTCAAATTAAACTCTTATTTTGTATTGATTCCCTTTTGATCTCCAAGACTCAATTTTGTGAGATTATCAAGCATTCAAGCCCATCTTAGCTAGTCTGAATTTTGGTAGTCCAGAAATGATGGCAATAATCACTGAATGACCCGGGTTTGTGACCTGCTTCAGTTTGTACGTCTGGTCAGTATTAGCATTGCCTTGGTCTGGTCAGTATTCCCTATCTCTAAGATTAGCCTTTAAAATTGACAAATGCTCTTTATTGACCGGTTCTTGGATTGAAGCAAAATTAAGCTCTTATAGAGCATTTAGCATTGTATAAAAACATCAACAATTGAAAAATATCCTACCAATAAAGATCAAAGTCCTCCAACTTGATAGTCTGCCTTCCTTGTGACCAACCAGAAAAATGAATGACTCCATAACTTTCAAAAGAGACTTCAAAAATTAGCTCAAGTATCTATTATCTTGAAGGAGGAGTGAAGGACTAAGAAAAGAGATCACAGCCATATGAATATGCAGAGTCAGGTAATCTTGTATCCAGTATGATTAAATGATGCCTCATTTAAGTCTGATGCACATCAAATGAAACTGATGAATGACAGCAAGGAACATCAGTTCAGCACTCAGGTGACAAATCCAGAAAACCCCTTGCGTCTAAAATGCCATAGACTTCAATCACTTATATAATGTGCGGCGAGGAGTGGAAGGAGAGGAATGCACGTATTTTTGAGAGAAATCATAGTTTCCGAACTGACTCGGATCTTGGAATAGAAGCTAAGGCTTTAGTAATTAGTTGGGCAGTGGCTTTTGGGCATACTATCTTTTCTAGCTCTACTCATAATTGGGATGACCTCTTCTACTATTTCTGCTGTCTCTTTATGAATGCGAGAAGGAGAACAAGATCAGTAGCACAAGTAGAAACAAAAATGTGTTATACAATTGCCAAAGAAAAATGTCTCTTTATCCAATTGCCTAAACTTCCTATTTAATTGGTACGAGCTAGAAGAGTTTAATTACGGCAGGAATTCAATGAGTAACCCACTGTACCACTAAGGAACGCCTGGCACAAGCAGATGGACCAAGAAACCACTGCCCCGCACTAACGTGGAGCCAAGGGCAAAACAATGGCATAGACATATATAGATCTCTAGGGGTCAAGCTTGAACTACAGAAAATTCAACTGCCAAAGAAAATACATAGAAAGAGAAGACTGCAATGTTGTGAGAAGCCACAAGCTCAGGGAAATTGCTTTACATTTAGACCATTTGTTAGTCAAATACGTGGAGTGGACGTTACGTTTGATCAATTAAGGCTGTTTTCGATGGAGGAAAAGGAGGGAATGATGTGACTGAAAACCCTCGTCTATTCCCTCCTCTCTCTATTCCCTCCTCTCTCTCTCTCCTCTTCCCTCACAACTTCCTTGAATTCCCAGTTGCCCTCCCGGAACTTGGAGGAAAGCAATACATTTTGAATCGCTCAGAAAGCGATGGAAAGTCCCTCGCTTTCACTTTAGCGAGACAAAGTATCTCGCTTTCTGGACAACGAGATATTTTCCATCGCTTTCAGTTTGAGCCTTTTTAATTTACACCCTGGTTACACCAATTACCATTGTGATACGCTTGTTTTCACACTCCGCTTACACTCCCGATTCTGGCCTTTTGAATAACATTTACCCATTCAGTTTTTTTATGTATACAACCCCTATACAACCTTGAGACGCAATTGGACTTTTCTGGGGGTTAAGGATTATGTACATTAGCAAGAGTTCGTTTGTGGAAACACTTGTTTTTTATTATATAAAAGAAGCGTATTACACAATGGATAAGGTCGATTACATACAGTTTACAATCCAGGATGGAGGATTAATATGGAACCTATGGATCCGACATACCATTGCACTTACAACTACGATTGAAGGGAAAATAAGCTTAAAACGAACGCCAAGAGGGGTTGAAACATCCAACGAATGGAAATTTGGTTAATTCCAAATCTCCTCCGGGTTCATTCCAGGCAATTGGTTCTTCCAGAAATTGTAAATATCGTTGAACCTCCAGCCTCTTGGCGGTGGTCCGTCCTCGTAGTCCCTGCGACCTTCACGATACTTGAGTGCGAAAAAAAAAATAACAATTGGTTAGTAAAGTGAAAAAGCAGGGTACCGGAATACAACCAACTTTTCGTTTGGGCTCGTGAGTCTTATGGTCAGATCTGGACGATCTCAAAAATCAATATCCAGATCCGTGTAACCTGAGTTGTGATCACAAGTGATCAGTTCCTACAAAGACAAGTCCTTGTAAACCTTTGTTCAAGATCGGGAACTAACGTCAGGTTAGGAATAACGTACTTCTTGTGTTTGCTTTAATTATATAATCAGAGAATATAATGCGGAAAGTAAAGCACGCAAGACACCAGAGATTTTTTTTAAGGAGGAAACTACGACCTGTAGAAAAACCTAGGGACCTCGTCCAGATTGAACACCCCCAGTACAAACTGACTCCAAACACTAGCCTACTATAAGACTTCGGTCTGGGATGTAGCAGAGACCAATTCCAACCCTCCAAGCGAACTGGCTACTGTCACACTCCTTAGGTCTCTACATCCCCCACAGATCGTTACGCACTTGATTCCCCTAGCTGATATCCGTTACAGGCCTAGGAGTTGCTTTAACCGATGTTAAAGGCTTGTGTCAACAATTTCAGCTTTGCAACTTCAATTATCAACTGTATGTTTGAACTGTCCTCTTCAGTTTTACATACACAAAGTGACTTCCTTCGGATTTCTCCTGGTCATACGGAAATCTACTTCACAAATCGGGGCTGACAAGTAAACCGAGTAAACTATGCCCAACTTGTCTCTACCTCAGTTGTAAAAAGAATCACTTAAGAAACTTATACAACTAGAGCTAACTAGTTCTTACAACACCGAGTGTAGCCGTGCGTTGCTTCCTTCGAACCCTGTGTGTAACGTATCAGTTATTGAATGGCCTTATATCAGAAGATAAGGACCGTAGAATAGACAAGAACGTGATCAGGTTACTAAGGTTACAGGTTAATCCGATTTCAACCAATAAGGTCTCAATCTCCTACCTGTGCTTCCCAACTCTCAAGAGAAGTCTTTGATAGTCGTAGGTAAATCACGTGAGGAACTGCTTACCTAATAGAGGATGACTATACCACAACAAGCGTTCACCGAAGTGAAAAGAGTTTACGTTCACTTCCCTAAGGACCTTCACGTATGCTTGATGCTTGCAGTATTCGTCCATAGACACCTCTATTTATAGCACTCAATAAGATATGTTACTTTGGAATAAAGCAATCAATTACTTGTCCCACAAGTTAAGGAAACCCTAAACTTGCCAACCAAGTAGTAGAGATTAATCTCAATTGGAATTCATTAACATTTATCTACCAAGTGTTTTGTTAGCTCACAAACACTTCAAGATAGAAATCCAACAGACCAGAGATAATCTTTATCTTATTGACACATTGAGAATCGTTAGATGGACCACAAAAGATATTTCGTGATATTCCAAGTCCAACTAAGAGATAAAGGAGTTCAGAGTTTAACCTGAGTGAAAATCCTAAAAGAATATTTACAAATCTGAATAACAGCCAAAGTACCGATTTAGAGGTTTGTGTAGGTACACGAACTTAAATAGCACTTTGAAACTCGGGAGAATTCCAGATTTTGTTTCGTGTACGGTTCGGGAACCGTCCACCTTCAGATTTAGGTTTAACTTGGATTCGCTGGAAGTTTTGGGCTTAGCCAGGACTTAGACGTGTGAGACGCCCTCAGCTGTAATCCGCTGGACTCTTGCTCAAGAGTACTCCTTTAGATTCACCCATATCCAAACAAGTGATTTGCAAGGAAACCATTGCAATGGACAAATGGTATCGAATCTATCTCATACATTCTTGTAACCATAGTATTTGCGGGAACAAACACTAGTCATGACACATGGTCATGTAACCAAGAACACGATCTCAATCACTATAACAACACTACTAAAGTAGCCGACTATTTCGAAAGATAGAGAAAGTAGAATAAAAGAATTTCCATAAAAGTCATAACTTTGACTAACCTTTTGTCGATGAAGAATAATTGATGTCTTCTTTGTCTTCACAGTCTTCGTCTTCAAGGTCTCTACTACTTAGTCTATATCCCAATTCTGAAATCTAAAATCTAGTAGGCTAAATCAAGAATTGTGTTTTGACATCTAAAACTGACAACTAGCTTGACAATAACCTTACTCTGTTTTCCAGGGAAGATCTTGATCTATTGTTTCCTTCTGACAATAACCTTACAAACTCTTCTTCAATTCTTGTCCAGAACATCACAGAGGGTTGGTTATGTCCTGCAAGGGCATCTTGGGCAACAACGACATAAGCTCTTGGTAATGCCATATCTTCACTCCTTGTGAATCTCTGCATTTGAAGATGATTATTAATAAACTTTCAAATAGGTTTTAAGTTGTGTTTTTGTTGGTGGATCTGAAGAAGGGAGAAACAATAGATTTATAGGCATTTTGAGACTGCAACATTGAATGCAATGGATAAGATTTAGCATTATCTTGAATAAGATATCACCTTATCTTCGTACTCAAGTGATAGCAAGGGAATGGATATCGCTTTGATGTGTGGATAACGTCAGCCAAAACAACAGTGATGGATATCAATAATGTATATGTAATTTAAAGGCGCACGAAAGTTTTGGTTGATTATTCCAAAATCCAATATGGCTAGGGGGAGTTTTACAGACGAAGAATTTGCTGCTGTAACACAAGCTTATATCGCCATAGAGTTCTATCGTAATGCCTCTACTCCACCAAGGAGTAGAGGCTTATACTGGAAAAGGGTTCTTGAAATCTTTCACCGATGCACCAACGGAAACCCCAATGAAAGATCCGCTTTAGACCTGACGTTTAGATTTCGAATTATTAACCAATCTGTGAAGAAATTTATGACGATTATGATTGACCTCATCATTGATGGTGGGGAATGGATGGACAGTGTACGAGTAAGTAATATGTTTTTGGTTGTATGATACACAATTTTCATTTGATTTAAATGCATACTTAATCAGATTTTGAACTCGTTGACTGCAGAAAGCTCATGCGAAAACCAGGTATCTAGAAGAGAATGGATGTGAGTTTCTCCACGAGGATTGCTATGATATGTTACGCGAGAAACTTAATGGATACGGTCCACATGCTGATTTTAAGTTTTAATTTGTAATCTTAACTTATGCACAATGCATTTTGAATTCCGATGTAATGCAATTCAGATTTTCATTATTAAGAAGTGTTAACCCCAGTACAAAACTCTTATTTAAAATCTAAACGGCACTCCTTTAAACCAATAGGCCTCCCCATTGGACGGCACTCCTTTTTCCATCCACATTTTATGTAAAACATCTACATACTAATAACCTAATATTATCAAACATATTATATTGATTGGCAAACGGGTTATATTGGTTGAGGGGAAATACACGAACGGAAAAAAAAAAGGTACTGCTTAATCTATAAAAAAAATGGAAGGGAAATACAGTTACAGAAATCTTAAAACTAGTAGTTAAGCAAGCCCAATTATCATGCAAAATGTTCAGCCTATTGTCCCGCAATCATGGCGGCGGAGAACCTTGTTCTTAGCCTTAATGTAGAACTCCGCTTTCCAATCGGGTATGTGATCTGTGTCGACTTCTAAAATTTCCATGTAGGATTTCATTTGTTTGATATCCACATACTCACGGAATATTGACGAGTCTCTTTCGTTTTGCGCCCTTTTGAAGAAATTGTCATCTCGGATGAGGTCATTGAGGGTTGAGATTCCACTGGACTCATCTCTAGCGAACTCTCTATCACGCTTTAGGGCATCACAACCTTTGTGTTCTCTAGGCAAGTCTCGTTCGTAGAACCTACCCCGTTCTCCATTCTGCGTGACCCCTTCAGTTGGATTTCCATCTTCATCAAGCTCCATTTGTTGAGAAGCAGAGGCAACAGAGGCGGTATTCTGAGATCCATCATCCCTGTTTTCATTACAGGTTTCCGGGTTCATATCCTCGATGTCTGCACCCCACCAAATTTGAAACACTTGCTCATGTTTCCAGGTCCTTTTGGGTGGTCCGGTCTCGTAGTCTTCCAAACCGGCTTTGTACTGAAACAACAAGTTCAAAATTTATTAGAGAACATGTAGTACATACGGTTAAATGGGAAATGACAAAACAATTACACTTACATAATCAGCCTCACACCACCCACTCTTCATGTTCCTGAGATGCCTTGCAACACAACACACATACAGCTTAAACCTCTTTCCTACGAAGACAAATTCGATTTTGGAGAGAGTGTCTGCTACGATCATTAGTACTTGGTTTCACCCGCAGGTACTCAGCCTCAACTCGTGCCCAAAATGTCGAACCAGCTTGATTAATTCCAACAACACCATCTTGTGTAATGCAAACGTATGCTCTTGCTAATGCTACATCTTCCTTCCTAGTGAAGTTAACCATGGTTGCAAAAATTGACAGTAGAATCCTAAAGAAGAAGGATAGTTGTGGTGTGTTTTGCTTGTTCTTAAGACTCTCTATTTATAGCCGAAAATTTGAACAAGTAGCTGTTGTACTCTAGAAGCCCTTAGCCGTTGGATGATGATAGATCCGTTAGAATTTGAATTTTGCGTGGCTCAGATTGAAAGTGATATAAACTATCTCGCTCGGCGATATAGACTGTATCGCCCAAGCGATATAGATTATCTCGTTTTAATTTGAGCAGTTGAAATTGGAACTGTTGTTTCAATCGGGTGGATGGGGTTTGGCACGAATCTTTTTTGGTTTGTAGCGGTTTTTAAGATTTGCTACTTCATCCGTTCACTATTACACTATATTCATATCGTTGTTTTCAATTCTCCTCATATCATCGCATTGTTTCCTTATCGTTCAATTGTAAGAAAATCTTACTTTTGATTTTTTGGTTGTTAAAATATTAGGCCATTCTCCCTCTAAATGAGTTGTGTACAATAATAGGAGTGCAAGAAAAGATACAGTTTAAAAAAAACATACTATGGATGGATATTTTACTGCTCAGCAAGACATTCATTTGGTTTCATGTTTTTGGAGAATCTGGGACGCGCCTGCAACTCGCAAGAACATTTGTTATCCTAACTTCTGGCCGAGTGTGTTACACGAATATTCACGCATTGCCGGCGACGAACAAGTACGTACGGTCCAAGAAGTGAGAGGTAGGATAAGACAACTTCAGTGGCGGTGCAGACAATTCCGAAAGCATTATGGAGATACTATGAGACCTATTGCGATTAACCCCGCTTTTATATATGCTATACTCCATGTTCCTGTTTTTTTTTTTGGAGATGTTAAATATTTATGAAATGTTGGGTGATCGTATGTTATAAAGTAAGAACGGCTAACTGCGATCAAACTACTAACGTACTTAAATTTCATTTACTTTTAAATAAGTTGTAATACATTAGGTCATTAAACCACTGTGGTTCTAGTAACCTTGTTCTGAAAACGGTGAAAGTTTTGAACAGTTTGCCATTGAAATTACAAGGTTCTTTTAAACTTAATCCTTATCTCCTCCCAAGCATGCTTTTCGGCTTGATGAGTTGAACTAGAACCTCCATGTTCCATCTTTGGCTTACGATTTGGACATTTGTTAGACCAGTGATCATTGTCTCCACATGTGTAACAACTATTATTCGTATACTGCTTTGGAGATTCGAACCCATAAGCATTGACCAACCTTACGTGATCAATGGCTGAATCTAACCATTTGAATGCTCCACAATCAGGTTTTGGCACTTTAGAAACAACCGCCCTGGATTCATGTTCGTTTTGGACTCGATGATTTTGCGAAAACCATCACAGCTTAGTTTGGTACATGCAGAGTACAGAAATGGACATAGAGCACACTTGTGATCTTCAGATCCATAAATACCACATTTGATGACAGCAGAGCACTACAATAAAACAAACAGTTGTTGTTAAACTTAGTACTACTAAAGATCATAAACAAATTAAGATGAAGGAAGAAATAATGTGAACCTTAGAGCATTCCATGTTCCTTTAGTTTTATTAATACGTGGATAGAAATCATCTTTACGTTGGCTGTATTTATAGGAAGAAATGTAGTCGTTATGAAACGAGATTTTGTGAGACCTTATCCTTATCTATATCTAGGGTATCCTTCAATTTCCACAACCTTATCTCTTCGTGTCTGCTAAAATTAAAGAGGGGGGCAGACAATTAACTAATTTAAATAAAACACATAATGGGTTGCTCAAAGGCTAATAAGCGGGAGTTAATAAACAAACTGAGATACTTTTATGCATTACCATATACGTTACATTTGACACGACTAAAAATACATTAACAAACTTAGGTGCTTGAAAACCATTCGACACACAACAATAATTGAAGAAACAAAGTAAAAACCATACAACCAAACATCTTTCACAAGCAGCATCACACTTCAACCAAACATCTTTCACGAGGAGCATGACACTTCAATTTCCATTAGCATAGAATTCATCTTCCCCATCCAGGTCGTACTAATCCGCTTCCGTTTCCACATCGTCCGATAATGGGTGAACGTCTATAGGGTTGTTCCTTGGATAAGGTGCAACCCAATCATCATCTGCAACACGTCAATGATGTAGTTCCTAAATGTAGTGTACTAGGTCGGTCCGCGGTCTTTCCCAAGCACGTTGGTCGTGAATATTCTGAATCCTAAGCGTGTTGTACTCATTGGGTTGTTGCATAGGTTCTTCCGTGTTGAGCCCCCAGTCTTCCGGGCGATATTTATTCTCTACCACCATGTTATGCATTACCATACAGCCTCTTATTATGTACTTCATCATCGACTTCCTATGAAAGGTTTTGTTAAGAACCTGGAACTTCGTCTTCATAGTTCCAAAGGCTCTCTCAACATCCTTTCTTTTGGCCTCCTGGTAGCTATTGAATAGGTCATTTCTGGGGTTCCTCGTACGGTCCTTAAATGCCGCCATGAGGACACTGTACTTAGGGTAAATACCGTCAGCCAAGAAGTAACCATGGTTATATTTTGAACCATTGACCACATAATTACAGGCAGGCGAAAGACCAGATGTAAACTTATCAAATACGTCAGATCCGTTGAGGACGTTGATGTCATTGTTCGACCCCGGTTTTCCAAAGTACCCATGCCAAAACCATCTATCATAAGATGCAACAACCTCCAAGATAACGGTAGCAGACTTGTGATGTCCGAAGTAATGGTTACCAGTCGCATAGGTGGGACACTGCCTCCATCTCCAATGCATGCAATCTATTGATCCAAGCATGCCGGGAAATCCACGTGCAACATTCTCGTTCAGTAACCGTCTGGTGTCATCCTCCGTCGGAACACGCATGTATCGTGCATTAAATGAATAGAGAAGTGCATTTAAAAACATTTCAAAATAGGCATATATGGTTGTAGCACCCATTGCACAGTAGTCGTCGATGCTATCCGCAGAACAACCCTTGCATAACATCTTCATTGATGCGATCATATGTGGTGTGTGTCCAGGAATTCCAGCCACATCTGTCCTTTGTAGGAACCTTGGTTCCACCTCACAAACTCCACTCAAAATACGAAGAAATAGGGGACGATACTTGCCAAACCGACAGTGAAATTTTCAGAGCCATATACACAGTCACTGTCGAAGTATTCATGCATCATCTTGGCGTCCGCTTCCATCCTTAGTCAGAAGGTTTTTTGTCTCCCCAAAAACATCCCTCGGAAGTGGTTGTCGAAGTTTATGTTGGTGTGGCATAAACTCTTGGTACCTTACAACGTTGTTGCGGGTACTGTCACCATCATCCTCTTGGTACCTTGCGCCCGTCTTGAAACTAATAATTTTCTTGAAATAATTCATTGTAACCTAATTTATGAAACAACAGTCTAAGTTAGACAAGGAATAAACATTGAGTATGAACCCGAATGATAAAGCTTAAAGATGAAGCATACATAACACGTTATTTATCACTCTAAATATGAAAAACATGGAGATAAGAAACATTGATTTCATTATAAACAAAGTTTGATATACTTAATATGTTGAGAGATACCTGAGAAAGAGGTGGATGAGAGTATATCATACTGGTACTGGATGAGAAAGGGATGGATGAAAGTGTATCGTACTGGATGAGAAAGGGATGGATGAGAGTGTATTGTACGGGATGAGAAAGGAATGGTTGGGGTGCACACAAGGTTGGGCTTATATAGAAAAACGAAAGCGAGAAAAGTTATATCGCTTTGACCGTTTTGACCGGTCAAGCGATATAGATTGTATCGCTCCAGCCGAGCGATATAGTTTATCTCGCTGAGCGAGATAGATTCCCTCGCCTTAGTGGTGCCTCCATAGCCAAAAGGCGGGTGGGAGGGGCACTGGGGTTCCCCCCTATAGATAACAACCTAATAAAATGAAATGAACGATGATAAGTTAACCATTCGAGTGTCTGCTTATTGATTTTCACTAAGGGTCACTAGTGAAATACATCAGTCTCTAAAAAAATTGGTTGTGCCTATTTACCACCTACACATTCACTATTTTCTACTCCCTCTCACAATTCATGAAACTAATAATTTTTGAATTATAATTTTTCTAATTTACCACCCACTAAAGTCAGATTAAATTTGACTACCACTACCACGGGTCTCACCTGCATTTTCTTTTTCGTTGTAATTTCATTTTCATTAAAAACACTCCATTAAAAACCATTAAATTGGAAACCTTTGATTAAATTTCTTTAATTGAAAACCATTAAATTTCTTTTATGATTGCATCTGAAACTTTAATTTAGTTCAAGATATTGATTATATTTGATTATTTTTAACAACCACACCTTTAACCACAATTAAAAACTGCGATTATAATGATAAATTTAAGAATTCAATAGATTGCAAGGATTTATTTTAATAGTTTCATGTGGAATTGGATTACAGATTCATCTTGGGATCAAATGGAATTGAATCTAAACAAAACAATTAAAAAGAGGAATAAAAACAGTGTTAGATGTGGTGGTCGGGGAGAAGAGAAGAGAGGGTGATGGTGGAGGAAAAATAAAGTAGGAAAGATATTTAGGATTTTAGTTTTTTTTTTTTAATAATGGGGTGGAATTACTATTGGGTGGAAAGAAAAAGCCAAAAAGATGGTACATAGGAATTTCAGAATTTTTTAGAGGTGGTAATTAGGAAATTATAAGTGGGATTTTAAGGGAGTGGGAAATAGTGAAAGTGTAGGTGGTAAGAGCATCCACACTCATGGTCCTATAATCCCAAATATGGGATAGGATTCCACACAATGGTGTAAAAAAAATTGGGACAAAGCCATAAAAGCTATAATCTAGCTCCAAATTTGGGTCCGACCTTTGGGTTGGGTCAATGATACTTATAATTTCACCTAAGTGTTAACGTCAATAATATTATCGTCCTACCATAAATGTAATTGTTAATGTCGTTAGAAATTAAAACGAACTTATACAATTCGCGATACGAAAACGGTTTTAATATTTTCACCATACCAAACGAATCATATATTTACGTTTACATTCAAAAAGTAACTGATAGCCTAATGGTTATGGTGTCTTGTGGTGAGCTTGACTTTTAAGGTTCGAACCTTACTGAAATCTTCTAAATAGTTTTACATCTACGCTGTTAGCCTGGTGGTTCTCTGATCGGCTAGTGGTCAGTTGGTCATGGGGACGATCCTCACAACAAACATTAGATTTTATAGGAGTACACTTTGCCAAGTTGGATGTCCATATTCTAATAATATCTCAAACAAACCTTTTGGCTATCTAACTTTGTTTCAATTTGGTTGCATTTTAACAGGCCTTGAAAATAACAGTTCCGACTTTCACGCTCTGGCGATTTCAGAGTTCTAGTTTCTTCTGCATAACCATCATCAATCAAGATTAACATCTAAGTTCCATTGCATCTTTCCATGTTTTAATCACACACAACATTCAATAGACACTGTTTTCATGTTTCTCATAAGTCTTTTCACCTAAACTATATCTGATTCCAGTTTTACTGTTTATTTCATCTAATCACATTATATTCTTTCGATGCATCTAATTTCGATATCTTTAGTTAGAGCATAGTTAGATCTAGATATATTTCATACTTCTGTTTTTGATTAAATCAGTTTATTTCATATTTTTCATCTCACACAATATGTTTTTTTTATGAGTTATCTTTGCAGCTCTCCCAGGTGAATCCCCTCGGTTGATACCATGTCGTGGTAGCTCTATAGCTTCATAGCTTGAGTTGTTTCAGCAAGTCGTGCTTGTTTGTCAACATGTCGTGTTACCCCTCACCTACCAGTGTATCTAAGCAAATGTCGTTTGCAATCAGTTTCATTCAATATCATCGCCACAGTTCATCTCTACCAATCTTCTCATTGATAGTCCTTAATCACATCAAACCATGGTTATCAAAATTTCAAACTAGAACCTTACATGCAGTCAAACAGATCCATGAAACTGTCCAAAAGAGTCGGAGTAAATTTAGCCTTTTCTCGCTCCATCAAGAAATTCAAATCTGTCGAGATAATAACCATTATCAAAACAGCTGACATATATTTTGTTCCCAAAATTACTGGATTTCTCACCCTACAAAATATAGGGTTTTGCTTTATAACCCTATTAGATCCCGCAACTTTGTGTGAAACCCATAGAAACCGAACTCAAATTCTATAAACCCTGCGAAACCTGCACTGCTCACATGGCCGACATGAACATCCAGCAAAATCCAGCCATTGAAGCCATCTCCACTAGTATGGCCTCTGCCTCTTTAACCCCTGGCTCCTCCAGACCTATAAGACAATCTGTAGTCACTGTTGATTCCATCAATCAAGCTGTAGATGAGTGGTCCAACTGTTTACTTGGAAAATTCTTTGGTGATGACCTCATAGACTATGATGATGTTAAGGCACATGCTAAACGCATATGGAGAAAACACAGGAGAGTCGACGTCCAAACAAAAGGTGTTAATAACACCCTTTTGTTTAAATTCCAAGAAGAGAAGGCTATTCCAGATGTACTGAAAAGAGCACCATGGATTGTGGACGGATATTTCTTAATGCTGCAGAAGTATGACACAAAGAAAACAATTGCTGATCACAAGTTCGAAAAACAGATTTGGAGTGTTCAGTTTAGAGGGTTGGGTAACATACCAATCTCAAACAAGATTCTTGATGAAATGTGCAAAGACTTGGGATGTAGAATTGTGTTAAACAACAGGAATACTAGAGGTATTGTCTCCACTACAGCCAACGTGGAAATCAAGCTCAAAGATCCACTAAAAGGAGGAGGTTGGATTGACACACCTAATAGGGGAAGAGTATGGATCGTGTATCATTATGAAAAACAGCCGTATCGTATCTGCAGGAGATGCTTTGTCTTAGATCATGAGGTATCTACATGTAAAATTATTGAATTGGAACTAAAGCTCGCGAAGATGACTGATGAAGATTATCTAGCTTGGACACAAACTGAAGAAGGAAAGGAAGTATTGGCTACAAAAACTCTGAATCTGGAAGCTGTTAAAGAATCAATAGCTGACTTTACATCCACTAGCGACATGGAAATGCTGGATAATAAACAACAAGATGAGAACAGAAGAACAAAAAGACAAAGAGAAGAGAAACTGGTTGTCACAAATCATAGTACAAACCAGCAAAATCTCTTGTCCCATAGCAACCCGATTTTCGAGAAAAATGAGAATGATACTTTGTCGATGATAAATGAAATTTCGGATACTATATCTGGCTCGAGGGGGATACAAACAAACAACTATGGCAAGACGGCTATACTTCCTCAAGGGATTCCAGATGGGAGAGCTGCTCACAAGGTAATCACTTATATCCACTTCAAATCACTTTCTCTATCACACTGCCCCTCTCTCTTATTTAAAACTGCAATCATTTACTGTTTTGTGCACTATCTTTTCTGCTCATCATTTAAGACTAATCATTTCTCCATTACTATTTTCTTTCATCATTGTGTGTTCAATACTGAAACTCATCATCACTGTTTTTCCGCTAAAGTATTAACTCATAATCATTGTCATTACTATTATCTCTGTGAGGCATTTAGTTTGTCAGAACTTTTCTATGTTTCTCCCTATTCAGCCATCATCTCCATAGTAGTTCCTCTTAAGACTTCCATAGCAAGGTTTAAGTATAATCATTGCATTAATAGCTGGTCTATACATAGTAACCATAGTAGGAGTAGCTCAAGCATGAAAGTATTAAGTTGGAATTGCCAAGGTTTTCTTGGTCAGAAAACAAGAGATCATCTGTCATTCCTAAATGGACTCCATTCTCCTGACATTCTCTTCCTCTCAGAGACAAAAATCAATGACCAGAGGATAGTGAATCTTACTGCATATCTAGGATTCCCAAACAAGTGTTATGTTCCTTCGGTCGGTAGAGCTGGTGGAATTATTCTTCTATGGAAGGATGGTTTCAACCTAGAAGTGGTGAACAACTCTGGAAAAATGATACATGCATTAGTTCATATGATCAGGCAAAAGGCGAGTGTTTTTTATCGTGTATCTACGGTACACCTTATAGGCATGAACAACTGGAACAATGGTCTTGTATCCATGATTTAAGCCATAGTGTCAATATTCCCTGGGTAATTATTGGAGACTTAAATGTCTCTCTAGATCAGGTAGATAGTGTGCAACATGAGGTTTAAAGTTCTACTAGTACATAAGTTATTAACCTTATTAGAAACTCGGATCTCTCAGACCTAGGATTTAGTGGCAACCCGCATACTTGGACCAGCAACTCACATGGTACTGGAACTCATAAATCTAGAATAGATGGATCTTTCGTAAATAGTGAATGGTCTTTAGCATTTCCTGATTCAAATTTAGTTCATCTTTCACAAAATGGTAGTGATCACGTGCCCATTATGCTCCATCTATATAACGAAATAGTGAACAGAGGTAGGAACTGGAAATTTTTTGAGAATTGGTTGAACAATGATACATGTGCTGATGAAATCAAGAGAGCTTGGAATACTGACCGTACCGGCTCTGCAGCTTTTGTCTTTTCCGAAAAGTGCAGGAATGCTAGAGTTGAATTGGCTAAGTGGTTTAAGCTCATCTTTGGTGATACAAACAGCAAGCTTGCAAGCCTCCAAAGTGAACTGGACAGATTACATGCTACAGATATTGATGGTTGCAACACATATGCTGCAATAAAAATTGAAGGCGAGATAGAAAAACTCAATGATATGAAGGTAAGATCAAACAGACAGAAAGGAAGAGACCTATTCTATAATAAAATGGACAAGAATGGAAAGTATTATCATATAAAAGCAAACCAAAGAAGATCAAGGAATAGAATAGACTCGCTAAAGGCACCAGAGGGCTCTTGGTGAACAAACAAAGACTCAATTGAGAGACTTCTCATCAATCATTTTTCTTCAATTAGCACCACTCAGCGTCCAAGAAGCAACTATTTCTTCCTTCAGCACATTCCGAAGTGCATATCTGAAGAAGACAATGCAGAATTAACAGCAATTCCTTCTGAGAATGAGGTTCATCAGGCTTTGATGATGATGGAACCTTGGACTTCCCATGGCCCGGACGGTTTTCCCCCTGGGTTTTACCAATCACAATGGCAGGTGGTTAAAAATGATCTGGTAAAGATGATACAAGCTTTCTTTCACTCAGGATTTCTTCTCAAGCAGCTTAACCAAACAAGAATTTCTCTGAATCCCAAAGACTCAATCTCCACTTCGACCTGAAGACTATAGGCCAATTGCTTTATGCAATACTGCCTATAAGTTGATATCAAAAATTATTGCACTCCGTCTAAAGAAGCACATTGAGAGACTTATTTCACCCATGCAGACAGCTTATGTACCTGGGAGAGTGATCTCTGAAAATGTTTCATTAGTACAAGAGATAGTGCAAGCCATGAAGAACAGGGGAGGAAAGAGTGGTACTCTAGCCTTAAAGATGGACATGTCAAAGGCCTTCGACAGGCTAGAGTGGTCCTTTCTTGATGAAATTCTATCGCAATTTGGTTTTGATTCAAAATTCAGGCAACTAATAATGCAGTGTATTTCTACAACTCAGATCCAGGTGATGATTAATGGTTCACCATCGGCTTCTTTCTCTCCTACAAGAGGTATACGACAAGGGGATCCACTATCCCCTTATCTATTCATCCTTACAATGGAAGCTTTCTCAAGAGTTATGGTCCACTTAAAAGACAGGAAACAACTTACAGGTGTCAAAATATCTCGTTCAGCTCCTAAAATCAATCATCTTCTATTCGCGGACGATTGTATTCTCTTCTGCAAGGCAAATCTTACTCAAACTGAAAAACTACTTGAAGTCATACAAGACTTTAGCTCTTGCAATGGGCAGCTTATTAACTTTAGTAAGTCAGTGGTTTATTTCAGTAAAAATTTACAGCAGTCACACTGTCAGGATTTGTCAGGACTTCTCCAGGTTAGACAGCTAAGTTTGAATGATGAGAAATATCTGGGGTTACTTTTTTTCATTGGCCGTAACAGGAAAGTTCCTTTCTCGATACTCGCAGAGAAGATGGATGTGAAGCTTGCAAGATGGAGAAGTGTGAACATGTTAGAAGCAGGCAGGTCAGTTATGATCAAACATGTATTAAACACTGTTCCAGTGCATCATATGACATCTTTCAAGCTACCCGACTCAACTTTTGGCAAAATGAATTCTATACAACAAGCTTTCTGGAGGAACAAGAAAACCAATAAAGGTTACCATCTAATTCCATGGCACAAGCTTTGTAGACCGAAAATACACTGAGGTATAGGTTTTAGAGATCTTCATACTTTCAATAGGGCTTTATTAGCCAAATCTGCCTTGAAGTTATGTGTGGATTCTGATTCTATATGGGCAAAATCGCTGTCTGCGAAATACTTCCCAGATGGAAATTTGAAAGATTTGCCAGATAAGAAAAATGCTACATGGAGCTGGAGGAGTATTAGTTCAGAGTTGAAGTTTGTTCAACAGCATAGTCAGTGGTGTGTGGGAAGAGGCGACAAAATCTTAGTCTGGAAGCATAATTGGATCCAAGGATTGGATAGCCCACCAGTTCCAAAGCAAGGTGCAGTTAACCCTGATTCTTACATCTATGTCAGAGATCTTATTATACCAAACACAGCAGCATGGAATGAAGATCTTCTCAAGCAACTCTTTGAGGATGTAACAGTCAACAAGATTATGGACATCTTCATTCACCCTCAATGTGATGATAGACTGATCTGGTTACTTGAAAAAAATGGTAAATTTTCTGTAAAATCGGCTTACAGGAAAATGTTTGAAACTCAACATGGAAGCTACACTATCGAAGAGAGAATGCAGAAGATTTTCAAAGCTATATGGAGATTACCTGTTATACCAAGAGTTCGTCAGTTCCTATGGAAGTGCTTAGTGGGGACTCTGCCCACCATAGAAAGACTTTCCAGGCATCTTACACATATTCAGGACATTTGCCCAATATGCCTAAACAGTAATGAGTCAGAATCGCATATTTTGATGCACTGCGACATGATTCAGCAGGTGTGGTTTAGTTTATGGGGATGGCAATCAAATGGTCTGCAAAGCTTGAAGGATTGGATCTGTAGTTGGTTTGACGACATGTTTGAGAAGAGAATCTTAGAGGAAGACATTATAAACTGGGCTATAACTGCATGGTGTTTGTGGAATGAGAGATGCAACAAAGTACACAAGAACTGTCCTATAACCCCTAACAAGCTTATATACCTGTGCAGGAAAGCAGTAGAGGAACATCATTGTACCTTTACAAAACTGAACACAGACTCTTTTAGTATAACCCCTAGACAACTTAGAGTTAACCTCTATTGGATCTCTCCTCCTAAAGGAGTCTTAACCTTGAATTCAAATGGTTCTTATTCTTCCATTACCAAAACTGGAGGCATCGGTCTAATATTGCGTAATTTTGCAGGTGACCACCAAGGAGCAAAATGCATCCACTTGAACAAGGCTGAGAGTGCTGAGGAGGCAGAGTGCAAGGGTCTGCGGGAAGCGGTGAAATGATCTATGGAACTGAAGCTGGACAAAGTCAGGTTCGAACTCGACTCCTTGACAGTGGTGGATGCAGTTACTAGAGAACAATACAACACTCCTTGGTGCTTACTCAACCTGGTTAAAGATTTCAAAACTATTTTCAAACAATTTCCGTTATGGCAATGCTATTATGTGCCGAAAGAAAGAAATAAAGTGGCAGATATACTGTCAAAAGTAGCTAGAATAGAGAAACTGTCTAGAGTGTGGTCTATCAGTCTCCAGCAAGTATCACGAGTCAATTGCTGCTGGAAGAAACTCATTGTAACTCTTGAACTCTTATTGATTAATCAAGCTTCTTTTATGTTTCAAAAAAAAAAAAAAAACGAATTTATTATTTTCGTTAATGTTTCACGATATTTATATTTACGTTCCTACGGCGTGATTAATATTTACGTTATATGTCCAAACGAGGCTTATAATTACGTTTTAATGTTTTGTGCCCAACGGTTACAAATTAGACCGTTTGATATCCAACCAACGGTTAGTTTTCGCCGATAAAACCCAACATTCGCTCACTCAAAATCTGCACCCATCTTCTTCTCTTCTCTTCTCAATCGACTCCTGATAGTTTTGGAAAAATTTAACCATCTGAATTATGTCGCCTCGCAGAGCTAGTGTTCCTCGTGCTCCAAGTTATAAAACGCCAGAAGATAAAGAGATATGTCGTGCTTGGATCTCCATAGGTGAAGATGCTGCTACAGGGACTGATCAAGATAGAAAGCAGTTGTGGACTAAGATTAAAATCAGAGTTACAGAGGAGCTTCAAAATACACCAAACCGGACTTGGAAATCATTAGAAGCACGTTTCAAATATATCTCGCATGATGTGGCGCTCTACATTGCAAATCCTGTTTGACATTTCTTTGTCACGTGCGTATATTTCTTGAAACATTTGGGAGAAAAAGAAGCTAAAACAATGGAGCCTTGGAAAGTCTGCATGTCCCAAACAAGTAGGTGTAGGAGCCAAAATCCTTGAACAAACTTTGTTTGACTTCTTTTAACCTGATGTTATTGGGGCATACTTTTTAGAATTGGGGCATACCTACCGAGTAGTGTTAATGAAGCTACCGAATATATTTTAACACTACTCGGTAAAAAAAAGTATGTCCCAAATCTTTTTGGTCGGCCCCAATAACATCAGGTTCTTTAATCCGATTTCTTTATCTGAGAGGGGTAGACACTGCTGCATAACCTTGCAGCCTAATTTAGTCTTAACTATTCAGTTGTTGATAAAAAAAAGGACGAGGTATAATGGCACGTCCCACAATAAAATAAGACGGAATTATAAATGTCGTCAACACTAAACGAAAATATTAAATACGTTATCATAAACGATAATAATAAAATCGCAGAGGCCCAAAACAATTTTTATAATTACGTTTAATACGAAACGTAAATATAAGGTACGTTAGAGTTATAACACGTAAGTTATAATCTCGCAAACCTGTGCACGAAAATATTGCATGGTACATCTCTACTATTATTATGGAACCGTAATTTTTGGCCTCTCAAAAAATTTTTCGGCATCTTGAATAATGCCAAAATAGCGTGAATTCCCTAAAGTACCCTTTAAAACCATGAGATTACCAAATTACCCTCCACTAATCCTAATCTTAACCCAACCCAAAAAAAACCTAATCTATTTCAGTTTTCTTCTTCCCCACCACTGCCGAAAAAACAACTTTTTTTTCCCTCTTTTTCGTTTTCGTTTAAACGACGATTTCATCGACGAATTCATCGACGATTAACGAAATTTCTCCGTCGATTAAATGGCGCCGAAAGCGTCGAAGAAATTAATCCTTAAAGTCTCCAATAAACCCAAGGATGCATCATCGAATCGAAACGAAGAAGAACACGAAGAACCCGGTGAAGGAAGTAGCGGAATCGATGCTACCCGAGAGGAAACCCCCCAAATACCACCCGAAATGCGTTATAGAAGGTGATTTCAGCAACCCCTATTGAATTATTTGAGTTTCCTTGATAAACATACATCGAATCGATGATTTTATCTTCCATTAATCTCGATTTTTTCGAACCCAGAGAGAATTTCGGCCTAGACAGTGTTTTAGATCCTAAGCCGAAATCATTTCGGCTTGGATAATTTCAGATTTGTCTAGGCCGAAATTTCAGATAGGTGACAGCTCCACTTTGTTTTTCGGCCTAGAAATAATTCTAGATCTTAAGCCGAAATCGTTTCGGCTTTGAGAAATTCAAATATTTCTAGGCCGAAAATTCAGATTAGGTGGTAGCTGGCACTTGGTTTTTCGGCCCAGGCGATAGAATATCTCCCTAGGCCGAAACCAGCAGCATAGCTGCCATTTTCATCTAGTATTTTCGGCCCAGATAAACATATTATCGTGTAGGCCGAAATTGTTTCTGTGTAGCATGTTTAGATGTTTTCCATCCTAATTACATTGTGTTTTATCGATGAATGTTTCAATGATGGATGTTTTTATGATACCACAGGGGAATAAGAGGGGAAGTTACTCCCGTTGTAGATGCTCCAACACTAGACGCCCGAGTCGGCTAGAAAAAAATATCGGCTTCTGCAAGGAATAAGGGTACAGCCCCGGTAGCGGCTGAGGACGATGATTTGTTGCGGGCATTTATTCCCAGAGGGGGGCCTGTCATCCAAGAACCAGGAGACATGCCAAGAAGAGTTGATAGAGAGGAGGAAAGCGAAGATGAGAACGTTTACGAAGATGCGAACGCTAAGAGAAAAGGAAAGAAACCAAGGATACCAAAAAAACAGGCAAACAGAAAGAAAAACACTTCTACTCCTGTAGAAGAAGAAGAAGAAGGCAAAAAAGAAAGACCAAAAGGCGCACATGTTCCTACGGACGATAAGTTCCTTGTTCAAGATGACGAACCCGACATCGGTCTTCCTCGAGATGGAGGACAAGTGCTCATTGGCTACCAGCAGTCTTGGGCATCAGTCATCTATCGGATGAAGGTATTTGCCTAAACCTTGGTTGTTGTTTTCATTATGTCTTCTTCGCGATAACTAAGTCGTTTTGGATTAATTAAAACCATGATTTTGTAGGATCACAAAGATGCAGTCCGGCTTTTGAGAAATCAAAGCGCGGCTGTTTGGGACATCAACGAAGAATTACAACCAATCCAAGATTTGGTTAGACAATCGGGCCTATACCCAGCGGTCATCCACAGACAGAGCGAGTATGACATGGTGACATGCTCCGCTATGGTGGAAAGGTTTCATCCAGAGGTGTATACCTTTCAGTTTCCCAAATATGAGGTTGGATTCACTTTAGATGATCCTGAGAAGATTCTTGGTCTTGCGGTCGATGGGGTGAACCCGTGTGCCGAGTATGCGTCGAAGGATTGGGACCAACTAAAAGCTTTGTCCCTAGAGGTTCTTGGTTGGGATTCATTGAAGACCACTTTCGAGTTCGAAGCGTCCGTGGCCGAGAGTCAAGATCGTCATAAAGTTAAGAAGGGCGCCAAGATCAAGTTGGCTAAATTGAAGGCCGAGTTCGGGGGAACCAAGAAAAAAGAACTAAAAAGACAAGAAGACATAAGGAATGGAGTAGAGCCGCTGCCCCCCGTGGACCCTGACCACTATAAGTACCATGCAGGTGCGTATTTGTTGTACACTCTTGGAGCTGTTTTATTTCCTGACAACACTGGAAACAAGGTGAACGCGCATTATCTCCAATGGTTGAGTCCGTTGGAGAAAACAAGGCAGTACGCTTGGGGTACGGCTACTCTGGCTTACCTTCTTGATGGCCTCTCCGTTGCCTCTAGGCGCCATCCGGTTAATCTAAGGGGGAATTTCACCTTGCTACAGGTAATCATCGGCTTACATTACCCCTTGAATTCAATTTCATGCATACACAGGGTGATTTTCGGCTTAGGGTTCACCTAACATTTATGAGCCGACATAGTTTCGGCAGTGAGTTTTGTGTATTTGTCTGGGCCGAAAATATTTCGGCAGTGAGTTTTGATTATTCTCTGGGCCGAAAACATTTCGGCAGTGAGTTTTGTATATTCTCTGGGCCGAAATTGTCACTGTTACTACCGTGTTGGCATAAACCCTAACATGCTGAGGTTTAATTTTATCGTGTTTTGTGTTTAGGCTTTTGCATATGATCATTTTAAAAGCTTGGTTCCAAAGTCGGATGACCCTACGCAGATTCCAATAAATCCCGAATGGGCGGAAGGTATGCCTACCGGAGGAAAGTGGGTTTTCAAGAAACCAAGGGAACAGGGTAAGGTTGAGAAATTGATACAAGTCAGGAAGAATATGGACAATTTCGACTTTGAAGATGTTGAATTCAACCCGTACAATATTGTCCAAGAGGAAGGAACGGAGGAAGTGCCATCAACCTCACTCGCAACCTACTACGGACCAATTTGGTACCCAGGAGGGAAACTTATATACGACCCAAGACGGATTCTTCGACAAATGGGAATTATACAAAATGTTCCGAGAGATGATAAGTATAAGTTGGCGCCTCTAGGTCGTTCTTCGAATGCAACACAAAGCACTTTTGGAAACTGGATCCCCACATTTCACCCGGCACCGGACTATCAAACGTGGACAGATCGTTATAAAAACCTACTTCCTGCAACGGTTCATGCGCTTGACCCCGCTCTTTTCAATGTGGGCAGTTATTTGAAAATTGTAGGTAACGATGAGGAGCAAGAGGGGGGATATGCAGACTGGTATGCCCAACAATCTCATCCTTTAGTCATTAACCGGGCTCAACAAGAAATTGCGGATGCCGAAGAAGCTGAGAGGATTGCAGAAGAAGCTGAGAGGGAGGCTCAGAGGCAGGCTGCTCTAGGTAACATCAAGGTTCCCTCGACTGCGGGAGAATGGAAGAAGATGTGTATGACCATGGTGACCATGGTAAGTGTTTTCAATTAATTTTGTAAGTGTTTTTTATTTTTTAATGTTAAGAAATATGTAACTAATATTGTTATTTGCATGGCAATAGGTCAAGCAAGGAACCTCTCTTTTGAAAAAAGTGGGTGAAAAAATCAGGTGCAAAAAGGGAGGACTATCGGTGCAAGAGCAAGAAAAGTGCGTCGCGGATTTGACCAAAATCTTTGGTAAGGTTCTTGAAAAGGGTGAAGCTTCTCTTCGGGTGGAGGAGGCCCCAAAGAAGACCAAGAGGAGTCGGCAAGAAGACGAAGGTACGAGTGGAGGCAATGGAGAAGATGGTCGTGGTGGAGGAAAAAACAAGAGAGGTCGTTAATTAGTATTTCAAAACAATGATGGCTTATGGTTTTATTTTTAAGTACATTTGAATCGTTTAGGTTTCACTCTTTAAGTACATTTGAATCAGTTATGTTAAGTACAATGGCGTGTTTTAATATATATATGTCTCTGTATGGTGTGTTTTGCATATAAGCTCTCTTGCGTGTTCATCATTTGCCAATGACAGAGTCAGTTTCGGCTCTGAGGGCATGTTAACACCCTGGGCCGAAAAGGTTTCGGCCAATGAACATGTTTCCATACCTAAGCCGAAAATGTGTCGGCTTACGTTATTCCATGTCGGCTGAGCCG
Organism: Papaver nudicaule; assembly: GCA_023529015.1. NCBI lineage: Eukaryota > Viridiplantae > Streptophyta > Magnoliopsida > Ranunculales > Papaveraceae > Papaver > Papaver nudicaule. Next base: position 12,691 of record JAJJMA010154136.1, on the reverse strand, counting down.
AAACTAATCCAAGGCTTATTATATTAGAAATCAAATTTATTTTTTATACTTCTCTTCTACTTCTACTACTCCCTTACAACTAAAAAAGAAGACCTAAAGAAGAAACAAGACCCCCCCCCAAAAAAAAAAAAAAATCATAAACCCTCAATCAAAAAATAACGACTAGTAACACTCACCAAATCAGAACATGGGCATGGAAAGTGTGATTAGCAAACCCCATTCTGAAGTTGAAAATCTTGGAGCTCAACTAGAAGAATCAATCCCCCCAAATGAAGATCAATCGGAGCAAGAACAACTCGGGATGCGTCAAGGAAGGTATTATACAGATACCCATCCACTTATTTGTGTGTTTGATTGATATACTAGTTTAAACACAAGATTTTTATGTGTTACTACCTTGAAAGGACATTCTATCTTCCTTGTTTTACTCTTATAAGGGATCCGGGATGAGGTCTTCACATACACATAACCCTTCTTGGATTTATTTATATCTTTTCCGCTTCTCTCACAAACCATCACCAAACGGTTTGGACGACTTTCTCTACCGATTACAACTGCGCACATTAGTTTTCTTGCTTGTTTCTTAACCCAGGCTATGACTTCTTCCCTTGAATACCACGTCTACATTTGTAAGAAAATAAAGTATTAGTTAGATATTATTTTGTAGGAAATAGACTAAGAAAAAAAAACTATTAGTTACCTACCAATCCAATTCCCTTCAAAAATTCCTCTCTAGTATCTTCGTGAATGGGCCGAGAGAAGAGGTCTTGATTTACATGGTTTGCGAGTGCGACCTATAAAAAAAAAGCGAAAGTTAGAATCAATTTCGGCTCACACGATAAACTAATACTCTCAGCCGAAACTGTTTCGGCTTTCATTATGTTCACGAAGCCTTGAGCCGAAATAGTCTCTGTGGTTTCCATATATCTTCAAAAAATTTACCTAATTTCGGCTCAGACATTGAAATTATTGTATGGGCCGAAAAAGAGGATATTTCTCAGAAATATACAGGTAGTTTCGGCGCAGTCCAGATCTGAAAAAGCTCAGCCGATACAATTTCGGCTTGCTCAGTTTTCAAATTGTCCCAGCCGAAAATCTTTCTGGGCACGCAAAATACTCAAAAAATTCTCATCTTTTCATGGATTCGAGCTATAGAAATGAGTATAGACAAGATTTATAACAATACCTGTGCATTAGAAGGATTGGGTTCATCATAAATCGGCTCATCATTCACATTTGGCTCATAAAATCCATCTTCATCTTCAAAAAGAGGTCCTCCAAGAGATGAAGAATCAACCATTAAACGATTATTGTTGTTGTTGTTGTTGTTGTTGTTGCGAGGAAGTAATATGAAAGGATTATCCATCTCAGAATCACTTGATTCACTCATGTTGTGTATCAAAAATCACAAATTTCACCAAAATAACCTAGGTTTTTTTCCCCTCTTCTCCCCCCAAAACCCAACTTTTTTCTCAAACAAAAATAAAAATCAGATTTTAGTTTTAAATTTAATTTAATTACAATCATTAACACTAATCATTATCATTAACACTAATCATAAAAATCAGTGTTAATCAGTCAAAGGGCAGATTAGCATTTTTGAAAAAAATTATTCCCAAAATACCCCCGTTTTGTCCTCATTCAAGATGCCAAAAAAGATTGAAAGAGGCCGAAAAATGCGGTTCTAACTAATGGGTTACTAAACTAGCTAGTTCTCCTACCAAATAGAAATGTCCCAATGACGCATAATACTAAGATACAGAAAACGGATGTTCATGATAAACCAGAACGGATAGAGACAGTTAGGAACCCTATCACACAACCATACAAAAATATGACCAGAAAACAAGATAATTCATCTCATGTCGAGGCTGCTCTACAGTGATTACGTACGCTCCTGGAACTGCCCTCAGCAACACGCAACATTAGGGCTGAAATAAAAGCTCTTCCTGGATTAGGATTGATCCGTATTTTGTTTGTTTCGAATCGTGACAGGCCTTCAGCCTTGGATATATGCGCTGATTTTGGGGCTGCAGAGATTTCTTTGGGGCTTCAAAGGGTGACAAAATAGGGTCATCGGGAATCAAAACCAAAAACCCCTTATAAAACGTGACAGTTTTACCCTTTCATGATATACATATCCTCTTCTTCTCTCATTCTCCACCTCTACTACCAACACCAGCACCACCACCACCTGTAAATACTAGCCGCCCTCTGCTCCCACCGCCACCGCCGCCACCACCACCACCACCACCAACCATTGAAACCACCGTATTATTTTAGAATTTACGCCCCGGTATACTAAGGCGTAAGTTTTGGTTTACAAAAAAATTGGTTACAGAAGAATTTTACGCCTCAGTTTTACCAATTTACGCCTCAGTTGGTTATTTACGCCTCAATTGGGCTACTTACGGTTTGGTTTTCTGTGAGCAAAATGATTTTTTTTTAACTTACGGCTTGGTTATTGGGGCGTAAATTTTTTTTCTGCGAATCATTAATGGTGAAGATTCAAAACCCTTAATTTTGTACTCACACCTAATTAGATCCATTTTTACTTCCGCCATAGATCAGAACATCACACTGATGGAAATCAATTCATTCCTTCTTCTTCTCTTCTTCTCCGCTGGCGACGTCGATGATTATTGCAAATCAACTTTAACTTTCACTATTGCTACTGGTTCAGACCCTTTTCAAAGATTTTGTCATAAGTGATTTACGGCATCCGTTCAGTTTGCGAAACTGAGCGTTGGCTTAGCAGCTTTGATTTGGTGGTTTCAGCACTGAAGAGAAGAAAAGAGATTGTGATTGTGAATTAAAAAGAGGAAGAAGAAGAAGAATTGAATAATTGAGAGAGAGAGAGTAAATAGTAGTTGGAGCGGAAACCAAGATAAATAAGACACCCGTGACTGACTTGTTTCTCGCGCCAAATTTCTAGAATATTGATATTTTTCAAATTAAAGTTAAAGTGGAGTGAATGAGTCAATCAGTCAGAGAACGGATGGTGGAGAGAGCGAGTCAAGTACTCTGTCTGACTCTGGAGAGTTTTACCAATATTGCACTCCTCCTCCTAAATCCTAACCCCGGGGTAAGATAAAAAAAAACCAAACCGTAAAATAATGAAATGGGGCGTAAAACTTACTTTTGGGGCGTAAAACATATTTTTGGGGCGTAAAATTTTGGGCGTAAAACATATTTTTGGGGCGTAAAACATATTTTTGGGGCTAAAATTTTGGGGCGTAAAACAGATTTTTTGGGGCGTAAATTTTATTTTTGAGGCGTAAAACATATTTTTGGGGCGTAAAACCTATTTTTGAGGCGTAAAACATATTTTTGGGGCGTAAATTTTGTTTTGGGCGTATTTTTTTTTGGTGGCGGCGGCGACTGTCGGCAGTTATTTTTTTATGGTGGTGGCGGCAATTATTTTTGGTGATGATGTTAGTGGTGGCGGCAGTTGTAGTAGGTGGTGGGGGTGGTAAAAAGAATAGAGAAGAATATTATATAGAAAGGTAGGGTTTTAATTTAAACCTAAATGTGTAAGGGTAATTTAGACTTTGCATACCTATTTAGACATCCCTTATAACTATCCTTTGGATGGTTTTATTGTTTTGAAGCCCCAAAGAAATCTCTGCAGCCCCAAAATCAGCACATTTGGATATTGCCATACTGAACTCATTGTTGGACATGGGCTTTAGTTAGTTTATAACTATATATGCAACAGAAGTTATCTTTGACTTTGGGACTATACGTAAAATATACTACTACTTTTTTCTCGAAAAGGAGACCTTTTAATGTGGACATGAACGTCTATATATAGTACGTCATCCGTCCCAGATTAACAGGGGTTAATGAATTAGGAATTGTAGGGAATTATGAATTAGTCTATAGAGAGTTTCTTAAAATATTTAAAAGCCTCTGTTATTGAATTGTGACTTCCTAAAAGTCTATACAATTCTCTGTTTTTGGATTTGGAATTAGAAATCAATGATTGATGGCTGTGAGAGATTTCTAGAGACTTTTAAGGTAAAATATACCATAAAAAGGCTGAACAAAGTCTCTCCAAAATAGGTGATATTTTGAGAGACTTGTGTTTTAAATTTTTTTAAGGATTAATTATAAAAATAGGTGATAGTAATAGCCAAGTAAGTAACGCATAATAATTTTTTTTTCTTCAAAACAGATGCATACATACAAATTATTGACAAAAGCCATATAAAGGTTATGTTCGGCTCAGTTTAATTTTTAACTTAAAAAATAATTCAAATTTCTATTAGACAGGCGTGAATTAATATATTTTCGTAAAATGATTGTAACTTACATAATAAGAGAAGAAATCTTTGTTATTTGCAAAATTGGTAAATACTTTGAATTTAATAAGGTGTGCTATTATTGTTTTTGTCTCTTGAAATCCTGAAAACTCCTTAAAATTTGTATCTACAAGTCATTAAAATATTCTCAAGGACTCATTTGAAAATCTAGAGAATTATATGGATTTTCATAGACTTTTTTTTCAGTGACTTTCAGAGATTCTCTATAATTAATGCTGTTTAAAAACCGGATATTTATTATTTTTTTGGCCAATTTCTATAATTAATAAACTCCAACCTAATTTGGAATTATCGATTTGCATTGGTAAAGATTTCCCTTCCATTGGTTTTACTTAAATCGGTTATATGTGTTCAATTAATCAATTAGAAAGAAAAAATATCGGTTTAGCCATTATATCTACACATATTGATCAATAACAATCAAACAAAAATTTGTAACCAATCCTTATTTGATAAAAACTAACCAAATCATGCAGAAGTCATGAAAAAAAATTTAAGCAAAAGAAATTCAGCATGTATAGTGGTGGGTGGTGTTGGTGGTAGTGGGCAGTGGATGGTGGTGGCAGCGGTGGTGGATGGTGGTGGCAGCGGTGGTGGCGGTGGTGGTGGGTGGTGGATTGTGATGTGTTGGTGCTGGCGGTGCCGGTGGTAGCAGTAGCACTAGAGATTTGTTAGGAGAAACTATATATGTCAGGTGCGTAGCACGGGTACAAAACTAGTAGCTATAGATAACACATTTATTCTGTTGGATAACGGTTTCCTCACATACAAAATTTCAGGTGACTTGAATTATTATTTTTATTCTGCATTCTATCAGTTTGATAAATATAATTGAATCTATTGCAAAGAAGTAGCTTATCAACCTGTTGGGAATTCTAATCTTGAATAAAGATTTTGAAAGACTTGTCTTTGTGAGACTTGTATACCATCTTGAATAAAGATCCGATCTTGGATAAAAATCTTACTCTGATTGTACTTGGATTTTGATTTTTGAAATCGTCCAAATAATCGCATTTAGGTTCACGAACACAAAAATTTGATGGTATATATTTGGTACCCTCACTTTTCCAGCTTCCACACTCCAGATAATTATGGATAAATAAAGAAAATAACATGGAAAATTATTGTCCAAAGAAAACTATCAAGATAGTAAAAACCCATGGACTATTGGAGATACAAGTCCATTAAAATAAATATACAATATTCACAACCAGTAATCAATGCAACTCAATCAATCAATTACATTCAAATTATTTTAAAGATTTCATCGAAGAGCAAAGAGCAACATGTTTGTCAATCGTTATTCTTACCTAGCTAAATTTGGCCCCATGGATATCTTAAACCATCCATGGATAGTGGCTATGGGGTGTCAAAAAAGTGAGCAATGTATTAAGTTACCCTCACTAAATTTCTAACCTAATTTCATTTTATTTCCATAACCACCACTTTCATATCCATAACCTTCCCCTCCTTCATTAACCCTCCACCACCACCATTACTGCCACCTTCATCACCACCACCACCACCGCCTCCACCACCACCACCACCATATCTTATTAAGCCAACTACAAAAAGACAAAAAAAAAAAAACCTCCATTATCATCACCGCCGCCGCCTCCACTTCTCTCACCTTAAATTTCACTAAGTAAATTTTTTCCATAATCGACATTTATTGGCCACCACATCAAACGATTGTTCTTAATTTTTGAAAAACAAGAACAATAATCGGTGGCTATAGGTCAGTATATATACCGATTATGAAATAAAACCAGAATCAGTTTATGTTTCGTGACATAACGGTCGATTCTAATTGATAAAATTCTAAAATAAAACAATCCAGAATCGGTACTTAAATTTCACAACACCAACCGATTGTTATAATTGGTTTTTATAGGTTAATATGTGTAACGATTATTTAGGCATTTTTAAATATTATCGGTTTTTATACAGTCATATAAGTACCGATTATGGTTGTTAAAAAACTAATTTTTTTCATTTGAGATCGGTAATTGTTGGTGTACTTAACAACCGATACATAATCGGTAAATATTCATTTACAGAAGCACCGATTAAGTTAGATCCACCCAGAATCGGCACATATACACCAATACAAGGACCGATTATGTTATCAAAATCTCACAATCCATTCATTCCTTATCAATCACCACCTCAATTCTACTTAGGTTTCCGAAATCACCCAATACCATATAATAAACTTCAACGGAACACAATATCACAAAGTTACATTAGTTTACTTGCTAATAATGGCAACTTACTAACTGCATTTCAAACTACATTATCAAAGGCAATAGTGGGGCAGTGAGTGTGAGTCAGTAACCTTATGAGCAGGAAGAACATCTCCTTTAGTAGATTGAAACTCCAGAAGTGATTTCCCCATTGAAGCGACTATTTCGGCTTCATATTAACAATACCCAACTTACATTCAGTACTGTTTGTTGCAATTTTGCTCTCAATTTTCTTTTATCGAAACAAGACTTCAAAACACTGCCAGAATACTTCACAAACCACCACCAAAACCAACCAGTAGCAGCTGAACTTGAAACTGTGGATCAAGCATTCTACCAAACATGTTGTGTGCATTTTCATGGTAATACAGGTACAAGCCTGTTGTTGGTTTCTAAACATCACTATTCTCCTTCCCTGCACTGATTTCAGTTTCAATAAGAACCCAAACTCATCATTCATTCACACATCACAAAATCAAACCATATACAACAACAATACGAAACCATCTGCCATCTCTTCTTCCCTGTTTCCCGTCTCTAAAACCCAACCATATTCTTCCTGTTTGTCATAGTCCTTACCCTTGTAATGAACCATCTTGGCATGACTTCGAACCCCATGGTATGCAGCAGTTGAATCATGGCTTGGTGGTGACAGAACTTGGTGTAGTAGTAGCTTAGTTCGTGACCTAAAGGGAGTCATGATTGAAACAAATTGCTGCAGAGAAACGGCGGAAGCGTTGCTCTTGCCTCCCTCCATATGACTAGCGGTGGTGTTAGTTGATGTTGGAGGTGGTGGTGGTGGTGGCGGTGGTGACGGTTAACGAAGATAGATAGACAGATTGTTGGTGGTGGTGGCGTTGCAGTTGTTGGTTGTGGTGGCGGCAGTGGGAGGAGGTAGAAGAAAAAGAGAAGAAGAAAAATATGATTTTAGTTCAGGTTAGGTCAAGGTATTATCTAGGATTAGGTCAAACCATTATCTAAATTGAAAAGGGTAAAAAAGTCGCGTTTTTATAAGGGGTTTTTGATTTTACTTTATAATATCCCATGGTTTAATATTTCCATGGGGCCAAATTATTATCAATGGGGCCAAATTTACCCAGGTATTTTTATTTGCATAGATGAGCAACATTAATAGCTTGCCGGTTTGGCTGGAGTGTATCAAAATTCATATTAGACAAAATATCTCTCGCGAATTGATTGGTACATCCCAGAGTAAATTGATAAGCAGCCAACCGGTAATATGATAAGCAATTAGCCCGTAGAAGAAGATAATCATAATTTCGAATGTCATTGGCTCTCACTCGGTTACGCAACCCCAAAAGTGCATTGGTTGTTATTTTTGGTCGGTATTCTGAAATATTCCTTTTGTCAGTGTGAGTCCGACTCCACCTGTGATAGGAGAAACAAGTAAGAACAATCTTGGTATCCATCTAATCTAATTTATTCGAGCTGATTACTTCGTCTACGTAGTCAGCAGTCAACATGCTAAAACGACAATTAGATATGTATCTTTGTATGTGTATGTGGCAGTCTATCACTGGTAGCTAGATCCACTTAAAAAGGCACATGGGTACTGCATCAACTGCTACTGGTGCACGCGTCTAGTGTTTACTGGTATAGCCACTAAAGAACGGTTGAAAACCGTTAAACCGTAACATCCCATATACTACCTTCTTTTGTCTTTTATCCCAACAACGCGTTTTTCTCACACAATCTCGCTCCAGAATTTGATTTGGTAGACCGCTAATTCTATCGGTACCGAGGGATAATCTCTCCTCACACAAATACCGTCCCTTGCAGCTCCTGGTGGTGGGGGGCACCGCACCCACTTTTTGTGTGTGGAGGTACACCTAGCATTACTCTTGGTAGGTTGAGTTTTTTTTTTTTTTTTTAAAGGAGATTGAATTAGTAAGTACGCCAGATCAAAAAGAGATTGAATATTGCTTACAACATTCACTAAAAAGTTGGACTTCGTTTTCAGGGGGAATTGAAGTTTTTGACAGGGAATTTGGGGATAAATAATCATGTTTTCCACAATTTTCACTTTTATAAAAGATGTATCTACACGTAGTTTGGAGGCTGAGACATATTTCGGTAGTGAAAGGCCTATTTAAAAGATGAGAGAGAATGGATTTGAAGGCACAGACCAGTTTTTAGCGCGTGAAGTGATTTGGACAACGCGGTGATCAAACAAGGTCAATAGTGAAATAATTAATGAAGGGAGATTATAATGTCAACGTATACAGGTTGAAAACGAACCGGATAACTAGAGGTGTAAACGTGCCGGCATGGCATGGTACATGGCATATGAAGGCGTGCTTTTACGTGCCATGTGCCGTGCTGTGCTGTGCCAACAATTTTAACGTGTTGTGCCGTGCTGTGTTTTTTTAGTCAAAAGCAAAGCACGGCATGGCATATGGGCATATCACACGAATAAGCGTGTTGTGTCGTGCTGTGCTGTGCTAGCACACTAAATTTACGTCATCCTAAAAAAATATTTTTAAATATTTAAATTGCTTATAATCTTATAAATTATCAAGTTAATTATAATAAATTTTGAAAAAATTAATTAAAATTTTGTATTTAATATTATATATTGCATAATATACAACTTTATTAACAAAAAAAAAACATAAGTTGAATTTTATGTGATAACAATTGTATCGTTGTTTGTTTTTCTATCAAATGAACGTCAAATAGACACATTTACAACATCAATTACATTTCTAAATATTTTTTTTATCACTTAATAAAATTAGATATTATGTATTGTCATAAATTTAATCAAAATAACAGAAATATAATGGTAATAACTAGGTAGATTTCATTTTTGTGTGAAATACACATGTAATGTAGTGCACTGTGCCGTGCTTAGCTGTGCCGCGTGTTGTGCTGTGCTGTGCTATGCCGTGCTGCCGATTAGTCAAGCACGGCACACACTAAGCTAGCGTGTTGTGCCTGTGTTGTGCTTTGTCGCGTGCCGTGCTGTGCTGTGCCCAAATTTTAGCGTGCTGTGATGTACCATTAACGTGCTGGCATGACACAATTTACACCTCTACGGATAACAGAGAACTTCACCCAAACATTGGTGAAGTCAAAACACCTGTTTCAATAATTCTTCGATCGTGAAAAAAAGTTCAGTTTTTGTACAAGTAGTCTTTGCAAAGTAGGTGTAGCCTAGGTGCCTCTAGGAGTTAAACGTGATTAAAACGTCGATAAGGAAGAAGAAGAAATGTGACTGAAACTCTTAGATGGCCTTGTAACCTGCTGACACGTACCCTGGCCTCACTTTCGCTTTCCATTTCGACTTCCTTTCATTCTTTTTCTCTCTTTGTCGGTTTGTTCATAAAAGACATGTAAAAGGATGATATTAGAGTTCAAAGAGAAAAGGATTTGGTCAAACGCACTAATATATTTGTGAATGAATCAAAACCAAATCTTAACAGATTAATACGATTACACTACAAACTGAATAATTGACACCACGTGTCAAAGAAAGCAGATTACAAAATGAAAGTATACTTATGAAAAGGACTTGTGTTGTCTAAAATACAGAATATGCAATTTATCCTTTAAATTTTGGGTCACAGTTTTTCTTGTGAAAGGTATTTTGGTCACATTTGCACACGTACAATATCTACGTAAATTATGATCATTGTCTCAGCCATTCATCATGCTTTTAGTCTTTAGATAGAGAAAGGGATGGAATCTAATTAAAAAATAAGACATTTTTGAACTCATTAAGCCATACTTGTTAGCAATTCGTCGAATTATAAAAGTTGATGTGCTGTGATTCGAACCATGGACGTGCACCTCCTATGTCAGGTCCTCTTACCACTAAGCCAACTGTCCGCTTGTGATATTAGTCCATAACTTTATATATATTCTATATAATCCACGATAATATTTCTCTTCAACCCCAAATTACATACTTTAATTATTTAATACCTGCCGAATTTCTAGGACCGAACTCATATAAGTAAATCGAATTATACGCGTACGTATGCCGTTCCGAACTACTACCGAATCTTGACCCGTTGACCGACTATTTGGCCGAATTCGTATAATACTCGTACGTATGCCGTCCCGAACTCTTCTCCGTATCCCGAATTGCTAACTAGGAGCCATAGTGTAATTGGATAGTTTTATCTTTTTTGTCAAGTTTTCAGACCTTGGGTTTTGTTATCTTGTGCACCCATGCACAAGATAACATTCAATGATTAGCATTGGGGAGACTAATAAACATAAACAATTAAAGATGGTGGAACACTTAGCATTGGAAAGAGTAAATAAACTGGAACATTTAGTTGATTTTTTGAATTTCTCTCACTTATATTATTTAAAATATAAAAAAATAACATCATCTCTTCATTTGTTTATGTTTGTTTATATTTGTTTACTCTCCCCAATGCAATCATTGGATGTTATTTTGTGCATGGGTGCACAACATAACAACCTTTTTTTCTTTTTCGCCATTACCTAATTTTCGATCATCGGGAATAATCAAGTGACCTTCACAAACTTTAATAATGAAGCTTATAATAGTTGTTTAAGTAACTATAGCTTTCGTATGCATCTCTATTAATATCTTCTTGTTTTGTGCTAGTGAATGAGATTGATCCATAAATATCTAGCCAACATCCAAAGAGTAGCAGGGAAAGAAAATATAAAAGCAGTTATGTTTGTCCGTTTACGGTTGGTTGTAATTGAGATATTTGGTCCCCGAGCATTTCCTGTTAAGTGGGTCCTATCCCTACAGACATAAAAACCGACAGGGAAAACGCTACCCTTCCTAGCCTCTGTTTGTCCTCGAATAAAGATCGCCCCTATTGAAGTCTACATCTATTTTGTTTCAACATAAATTTTGCAAACGACCGTGCCGCTTTTAACGGGAAAAGTTGTACCTAATTGTGTAGCCATGCCACATGCTTTGGAGCTGCCGAAGTCGCTCATTTGATTTCTTTTGCTAAGAAAATTACTTTTACCGAACAGAAATGCTATTCACCTCCCTCTTTTTTACCACCCATTCTCCTCCCTAATACATATCATCCGAAATACGGAACACGTTAATTTTAATAATTACTTGCATTTGTCCCACCCACCACCACAGTGAAATCACCACCAGGTCTACCACCCAGCACTACCGTGATCCACCACAGTAGTTACTCGAGATCTACAAGAGTGTGTTCAATCATGAATCCTAATTGGGCCGACCGAACGGAGGGTCCGAAGGGTCCAAAGGAAGGGAGGACCTTCTTATGGACACTTGAATGTAAATTGTAAATAACGCCAAATTGAAAATCAATTCTCAATTTCACCTTAATTTGGCTAAGTTGAACCCCAATTGATTGTTCTTTTTTCAAATTTTTTTTTGATAATCAAGTAATACCAATCCCCAAATATTGTTCAAGGAAAAAAAAAGATCATATTGGAACGAATTCGTCTTCAATTGGAATTTTCAATTTCACCTCAATTCAGCCAATTAAACCCCAATTGATTGTTAATCAAAATTAACCCCATCCAGATAATTTTGCAAATCAAACTCAAATCTACAGGTTTAATTTTGCTTGAACACATAAGAAAAACAAGATTAAGAAAAATCAGATCTGGTGAAGTTCAAAACATTTCACTTTCATCAAGACTAAAAAAAGGGGAGAAAAAAAAAAAGGTGAAACCTTAATTTCAATTACAACCAGAGAATCTGAATCATCCATCAATCTCACAATAAATAAGATTATTACTAATGTTGGTGAAGCAAATTCAATTTACAAGCCCAAGATTGAACTAATTTTATCAGTTGATCTTCTTACAACTAATTGTTGCAAGCCTTACTATGTTGTTTGCGTCAACAACAAGTTCCTTGTCAAAATCTAACCAATTTCATCTTTCTCCAGAAGAAGGTGGAGGAGGATGAGAAGAAGAACCTCCACCAGGTTTTAAGGAAGTCATTTCAAGAACAGCACGATAATGGTGACAACTGGTGTATATTATCACCGACCACCACTTTGATGAGATACTGTTATATGATAATGATTATTATCATCTTGATTTTCTATCTCTCCATTTTACATTTCGATATAATCAATAAATGATTATTGATTCTAGAAAGAGATTCAGATC
>JAJJMA010154117.1:0-12412 GCA_023529015.1 Papaver nudicaule | reverse complement strand
CCGGATCATCAAGACAACACTTCACCAGATTCTCGACAAGTAAAGGATTATCCCCCGAGGTGGCGGCTAGCACAGTCCAACACAGGGAGCCAGTAAACGAGAACGAGGTATTAGCAGAAGACTTAGGTCCCGACGGAAAAAAAATTTCAGAGGCAGAAGAGCCAGCCCAACAGCAAATACAGGAAGAAAATGGGGAAAACGACGAAGAAGAGGACGAAGCATCTGATCCTGACAATGAAATGCCTGAACACCAGCCTACCGAAGAAAATACGACAAGAGCCGCGCAATTTAGAAAACTAATCTTGAAAAACAGAAAAATAAAAAAGCTAAAAAGCAGCTGGCCGAAGCAAACAAAAAGGTAGCAGAAAAATCAGCATCCAATTACAGAGGAAGCAGCGAAGGACACTCTCGCCCAAACAACGTATCTCAGCCGAAGGAACCCTCCGTATCCAAAAACAACATCAAGACCAAGGGAGCCAGCAGAGGCCAGGGAATCACAGTATCAAGCAAGAGGACCGAGCCTCCGGCATACACAAAGGCAAGCATACACACATTCAGCGAAGGAAATCAAACGAAGAGAGATGCCGAGGCAAGAGCCCTACATCAAGTAATGATGGATCAAATTAAGGCACTCCGAGCAGAAATTTTCGACAACCAAATCCAATCGAGTGACAGGATCAAACTCACTCAAGCCATGAACGATGTCAATCGGTCACCACTAAGCCCAGCAATCCTTTCATTACCAATTCCAGTAAAATGCACGATGCCCACTTTCACCTCCATCTTCGACGGATCAGGAGACCCTACTATACACGTCAAAATGTATCTCCGAGTTTTTCTGGCTTACGCCAATAGAGATGAAGTGCTTTGCAAATATTTTCCCTCTAGTTTAAAAGGAGAAGCCCTCGCCTGGTATGACAATATCGCAGCTGGCTCGATCTCATCTTTCGAGGAGCTTTCTAAAGTTTTTATACTACACTTCCTGTACAACAACTCCTCAAAGCCTGGGGTGGAGAAACTATTTAGCATTCGGGTACGCCCAGGAGAGTCGACAAAAAGCCTAACAAGCAGGTGGACCGAGCAGTGTGTAGAGGTAGGAAATGTAGCCACGAAAAAGGATAAAGTACGAGCGTTCCTCAACGCTCTAGACAAAGATCACCCTCTATACGACAGACTCTTTTCAAAGAACCTAGAAACGCTACAGGACCTACGAAAATACCAAAAGGAGCGAATCACCTTGGAGGAAATAAAAGAACAAGCTGCACTGGGAAAAGAAACAATCTTAAAGCAAGTCCACTCGATAAACAACTTATCGCTCGAAGAGCGAGGACAAGCAATGAGTACTCACTTCGGGGACCCGTCAAAGCGAGGAAGACAAGATGATAACGGTCGATATGGGAACGAAGGCAAATTTGGTGATGGCAAGTACCATGATAACAGAAAGTACACTGATAACAGAGGAAACAACCCTCGGGGGGAGTTCGAAGGAAACAACAGTCAGCAAGGACAAGGAAACAGAAAATTTGGGACGACCAAACCAGGATTCCCTGCATTCCACGACAGAAAACTTCCCAAGCTATGCGTTCCCATTGAGGATGCCCTTCGGACCATCGAGCAGTCTGAGTTCGCTAGCGAAATAAGATATCCTCGAAGTAGAGGAAACCAGCCAAAGCACACAAAAAACTCGAGAGACTATTGCCAATTCCACAAATTTCATGGGCACACCACCGAGGACTGCGTCACGGCGCAGGACCAAATCTATTTCTTTATTACTAGAGGACAATTTAAACACCTACTAGAGCTGCCACAGCCACCCCCTAATCAACCGCTACTCAAGGAAGAGCCAAAACACGAAGCCTATGTGATTACCATCGACAGAGATATTCCAAGGTTCGGAACTTGCAACTCAATTGTCCATACAAAGGGTCTAGAAGGAATTCAGACAGGTCGCATTCACAAAAGGGATCTGGATGGCGAGGAGATACTCAGTGTAATAACAAAGAATCGCTTAGAGGAATGGCAGAAGCAGCCCGTGTTCTTTTCAGCGGCAGACATCCCCCACGAGGGAAGGATGCATAATGATCCTCTAGTCATCACCCTACAAATGGGGAAGATAGCCATGCCCAAAGTACTAGTGGACCCTGGGAGTTCTGTGGATATACTATTCGGCCAAACATTTGACAAACTGAAGGGTAAGAAAGCTGCTTTGGTACCTTCAGCTTACAACATATTCGGCTTCAATGGAAAGCCGTCAACACCCCGAGGAGAGCTAATGATCACAATTCATGCCGGAAGTCAGAAGCAACCAACTTTATCCAGTGTGCTGGACATAGATTCTCCTTACAATGCCATCGTGGGAAGACCATGGTTGCATAGCATCATGGGTGTCGCATCCACCTTGCACCAAAAAATCAGGTTCCCAACCCCAACAGGGATTGCGGAGATCCGAGGTGACCCTACCGAGGTCCGAGCTTGCCACGAGATAGATGTTCAAGCGAAGGAAGGCAGCAAAGAATACTCGGAACAAGCTAAAAATCCAAGGATATCGGACGAAAGCATAGCTAAATTCCTAGCTGACACCGAAGCTGGAATGCTAAGTCCGAAACAAGAGGGCAGCGAAGACAGCCAGCATCTCGAGAACAGAGAGCAGTTCCTCGTAGCTGCAGCAAACCTCCAGACTCCGAATGAGCAACCAGGCGAGTCTAGTGAAAACAAGAATATCCAGCAGGAACCCTTCTGGGCCGGACCATTTGTCATCGAAAGACAGTTGGACAATGATACTTATTGCTTGACTAACCTCGAAGGTCAGAGGTTGAAAACCCCAGTGGAGGGGAAATACTTGAAACACTTAGTTTAAGAAAGCAAAATCCGTTTGTAAGCAACATTCGAAGAGATTTAATAAATAAAAAACGCACTCATTGATGCAACCCCAATCGAAGTCAAACTCCGAATACTGTCAACACCATCGCAAAGGCTGTAACGCCAAAGGCAAAAAACGCCAAACAGGCTGTAACGCCAAAGGCAAAAAACGCCAAACAGGCTGTAACGCCAAAGGCAAAAAACGCCAAACAATAAAAAAGACCTCGAATAGAAGGCACAGAGCCGATGACCATATAAATCGTAAGGGCCCTACGAGTTATATGGCACGGTCCTCTACCCACAAGACACCCCGATAGCGGTGAGCACTTTGAATCAAGGCTACAAAAGCCGACGATACACTCGTACTCACTACCAAACGGCCACGAGGATTGCACGTCCTCGGGTGCCGAGGGGACGATAAATGGGATTAACATCTACCTATAGAGGAAGATGGAACCCCGAGGCAGTTGATTTGCTTGCACTCACAAGCGAATTACTCGGTCAAGGGACCTCCTCAAAACAAAAAACAGTCCCGAGGAGGGGCATAACATTTAGACAAAATAAATTCTTTATATATATATATGTGTGCAAATACAGGGCATGAAGTGTGATAGCAAAAAACGCGCGTATAAGCAAAATGGCGCAGACACAAAAAACAAATACACAAGCTAAGGGCGTGAATTATCCTTTGAACAATCGGCACCATCACGAGAACCGTCCTCGGAACCATGAACGGATTCGCTCGGACCATCATGGGTGCCCTCGGCGGCATTGCTAAGACTCCTTGAATTATCGCCTTGAGCGGCATCATCATCATTACCACCACCAGCTATCTTTAAATACTTCTCCAGCAGGCCCCTCTTTCGAAGCTCATCTCTAGCTAATGCCACATAAACTTCCTGAGGGAGCAGATACTCATCGATAGGAGACACAACGTCCGAGTCACGCGCACCAATAGCGCCATATGTAGGAGGTTCAACACCGATGGTCCTGAAAATAGAACGACCGTGCTTTCGGCAGGCCATGCTGGTAGCAAAGGCAGTAGTTAATGCAGACTTAGGAAGAAGTTCTTCTACAGCTTGACCATGTCTTAGCTCATGGTTAACAAGAGCAAAACCGACCACCATATCCCTCACGCTTGCCTGGCATTCAAGACGACGTCCTCGCTCCTTGGATAAAAGCTTAGCATGATTTGTCGTTTCTTCGGAACGACGCTTGCGTTCAAGCTCAAGTTCTGCAGAAAGTCTAGCAGCTTCAGCAGAGCGAAGCTGGCGTTCTTCGGATAATTCTTTGGTTAACTGCTTAACCCTTTTCTCGGCCTCTAACTTCAGCTCGGATTCAGTCACCAGCTGACTTGTGGCATCGTCCCTCGCCGCCTGGGCATCGACCGCCTGCTTCTTCAAATTAGCTTCGATGCCTGAAAGCAAAAACAACAAACATAAGAATAACAACACAGCGACTTAGCTAGGGCTAGGAAGAGAGCAGAAAAGCAAAGGGAAATTTGGGTTAGCTTCCTACTCTCTTTGAAAACCATATATTCAGCAACCTGGTGCTGATTAGTAAAGAGAGGCACCGAGGAATTCTTTCGGATATCCTCAGAAGTAATGACCCCGTTTTTGGCTAATTCTATTCGGTACTCATCAACAAGAGCAGCAGTCTGATCGTTTGACTTGTTTGCCGAAGCAAGTTGTTGGCAAAAATCAGTACAACTCCTTTTTAGAACATCATTTGCGGTAACTAGCTCCTTATTAACATTCTGTTGTGTAGATAGTTGCACCTTCAACTCTCTGACCCTCTCCTCCAACCTCTCAATTAAAACCCTACCTGAGGCACTGACAGACCTCTCCAAGCGAGCTGCGTCTCTCTCTTGTGTCAGTCGAGTCACATCCATTTGGAAAAAATGATTTTCCCGAGACAGCAACGTGTTTCTATTTCTCATTTCCTCGAGAAGGCGTTCGGCTTGATCACCTCTCTTCCTCTCATTTACATAAGTTCTTTCGGCCTCTTGCCTTTTCACCCTATAATAATTCACATCCTCCAAAGCTCTATCCCTCTCCTCCAACAGCGTCATACTATCATTAAGGTAGCCTTCGCTACTTGAGGCAACTCGAGATGATTGTCGGCCATTTCGAAGCCGATCAATGGCCAGTTGGGCCTCCTGAAGTTTTTTCTCAAGCTTTTCCAGCTCGCCTTTTCAAAAATCAAGTAGCAAACCTGTTTTAGGCAAGGCTGCATCAAACAGATGCTCCCATAAAAACAACAGGAAAATAAGGGACTTACATAACGATTGTCTTTTCGCCTCAGCGCTGCGAACTTTCTCCTGGGCCAGTTCCTCCTGCATTCGATGAAACTCTCGTGCATAATACTCGGTCTCACCAGCTTGATCAAAGTTGTAAGCTAGAAGGCCAGTAGCATGATAATCGCCCTAGTAAAAAGTGGCAAAAACAGATTAACAAAGCGCTTCAACAACATCAACATGAACAACAACAGCACAACTCACCGCCTGAACCATGGACAAATTCTCCTCATAGGACAAGGGAGGATGGCGAAGATTGTACTCGGCTCGAGGACAGTCACCTCCGAAGAGATCGCCAAGCTTTTTGCAGAAATCCGGATCCAAGGGCTGCCCTAAGGGATCTGAGGCATAAGCCTCGAAGCGAGTTGAAACCTCGGTAGTAAATTCGCCAGGGAAATAATTTTCAAATAAAACTTCGTTAAACCTCTCGGCAGTATAAGATTGCCTATATCTGCAAGCATAACTAGGAGCAGGTGGAAACATCGAACTCTGTGGAAGACCGGCGACGAGCTGTTTGGAAGAATCCATCTCAACATACGAACCATCCTCCTGGGGACAAAGGAGGTCCACTGGTGTAACAATCCTATCTGAACAAAGAATAGAGGGCCTACCAAAAACATTCGCGGAGGTTCCTATCACTGAGGCAGAGGCACTAACCGTCGCCTTCGGCGCAGAAGAAGTTGAAAGAGTAAAATATGAGGTAGCACTAGCCTTCGAAGCTACAGGAACTACAGCCGAAACGGAGGCACTGCCGACGATAGAAGGCATGACAATCTGAGGATTTGAGACGACCACCTCCTCGACTACCATATTAGTCGTTGTTGAAGTTGGAATTTCCTTGTCAGCACTCGGAGTCCCTCTCGTAGGAACCTTAGCAGCCTGACGACGGTTAGTTCGAACCCCTTTCAGAATTGATCGAAAAACAGATTTTTTCAGCGGTCGCGAAACTTCGGGAGCTCCCCCAAAATTAAACTTTATCAGGCTGCGACTAGTGTTTAGGGCACCTAAAGGCTGTCCCTGCAGATATGGATCCGTCTTCCTCAGGAAACAAACAGAGGCAAGTATGAATACTTCGGAAAAGAGCGAAAAGAGAGTATTTGTTACCTGCTGCATAGTCCCCTCATCAGGCCGAGGACGCTTTAGGTTGCCCGAGGGTTCGACGACGACATCCTTGCCCTTGCCCGAAAATGAGCGAGATAGCTTTATATCTTCGTCAGAAAAATGAATGGAAAACAGGTGCCGAGTCTCGAACTCGTGACCTACCTCGAACTCAGTTCGAACAATGAATCGGCCAGAGTCCTTCCAGCCTCGGAGTAGAGGACCTCTAAGAAGAATAGGTTCCGAAAACCAGTCGTCATCCATTGAGTATTTCAAAGACTCGGGGAGAATGTATCGGATTCCATTCACCCTCCGAAAGCTAACCGCCCAAGGAGCTAACTCGTTGTCTGTAGTTATAAAGGGCTCATAGTGCTTGAAAAAGTTCTTAGCAGTAAAATAATACTTCGCTGTGGATTCGGGAGAAGAATTATTCTCAGACTGAAGAACCCACTGATTGATGAGAAAGATTGAGCTGCAAGTAAGTTGCATCACACCTCGAGGTTCAGGAAGAGAACAAAGGATTTCAAGGAACAAAGGATTGGAAGATTGATAAAGGGGAAATAGCAGCCCAGCAGATATCTGATGAAATGTTACCACAAGTGTGTCCTCGCTACACTCATACTCCCTAACCAATTCTGGAGTCAATCTGGAAGAATCAATGGCCTCGATTTGAAAGCCCCTTCCATCAGGATCCTCACCATTTAACCTTAAAGAAACGGCCTCAATCATGGAATAAGGCATGGGAAAAGGGAGATGCAGATAGGGAAAAATAATAACCGTCGGCGGACGGAAATAGCAGAGGCAACTGGAAAATAAAGAGGAAAGAAGGGAAAATCACAAAGAAATCAACTTTATGAAAGAAAAGGTCGATTAAAACAATGGGTCGAGAAGAAAAGAACGAAAGGATTGCTTGATATGAAGATACAAATGAAAAAAGTTTCACGGAAAAAAGACCGCCGGCGCCAAGGAAGATGAAAGCGAAAGGTCTAAAAGATTTTTAGAGGGAGAAACGAAACTTAAATAGTGAGAAGAAACCGACTCTACCAGTCAGAAGGTGAAAAGCCGCGAGCTTAGGAGAACGTGTCGCAAAGGAAAATATACACCTGGCAGGTAGTGGGGATACTCGACAAAGAGGTGGCAGAAGAAGAGTTTCCCTTCCTCGCATCTTCGATACAAGGAAAGGAAAGAGGCAAACTGTAGGGGGGAAAAACCCTCGGAACACGTGTCTCGCATCCAGGAAACCTAACCATGCCGAGAGAATTAATAACGAGATCTCGGACCAGCCCAAAGAAGAAGGTCGCCTAGCGAGCGAAGTAGAGACTCGGAAGAGAAAGGATTCGGACCATGTCGAAGGACCGAAGCCCCAGAGTCAACCTCGGGGTGAATAAACCGCCTTACTCGACAGGGTCTGACACCACCACGATTGGGTCGTTTGTCTTTATTAGCTGTAAACCACCCAAGCTCGGCCTATATAAGGCGAGCTTGGAAAACGTTGTAGGGGTTGGATTCTTTCTGGGTTGAGCCTAAGTAGCGAGAGAGAGATTAGGTCTGTGATCTCCTCTGGTTCCTTAGGGTTTTATTCATGTAATCACAACATCGAAATACATACAAATCTTCTTATATTTAGTCTTTACTGTTATAAGTTTGATCTTTAATCACTGTTCTTGGTATCTTCGGTACTGTTCTTGTGGTCTTCGCACCATTAAATCTCATTTAAAACTACTGTATGTATGAGTAGATCTGGCGGATATGGCTCACTGAGTACCTGCGCAGATTTTATACTCGTACAGTTTGGCGCTAGAAACAGGGATGATTAAAACAACTTAGGGTTTGCCTGTGATTTTTCGGGTTTTCAAATTTTTTAGTATAATTTCTTCTTCCCAAAAGATTTATAAAAACTTGTTTTCCGAAAGAAGCTCCTGTACCTTAAGCATCTAAATGACCTTAAAGGCTTTGGCGTGTTTAAGAGTTTTTGAGCATAGCATCAGGTGATAAAATCATCCATTAAAGAAGTTCTCAAGACCTTGGTATAATAAAATTGATTTCCAAGATAGGCAGTTTATATTCACTTTAAACCTTTTGCAGAATAGAATCTAGTCTTACAAAAACGATTACAAATTCGTGCCGTAGTTAAAAATCCATTTCAGGGTTTTCAAAACTCATGCAATACCTAAAAATCCATTTTAGGGTTTTCAAATTCCGTGCTATATTTGGAAACAAAACTTCATAAAAAGAACCAGATAAAAAGTGATGATTTGAGTTAAAAGACAAAATAAGCAGTTAGGAATATATCTAAAAAGGGCAAATACGACTTATATTAAAATTCGTCTGAAAAAATTCGTTGCAGAGTAGATTTACATGGCCGACAAAAGTACACTGCGCTAGCCGCCTTGGACCTCACGGGTTTTTTGTTTTTTGACAGGTCACAACCAGAATGGCGTCAAAATCGGATCAGGCTCCGAAGCAGAAAGTAGGATCTTCGAAGCAAGGAACCGGATCATCAAGACAACACTTCACCAGATTCTCGACAAGTAAAGGATTATCCCCCGAGGTGGCGGCTAGCACAGTCCAACACAGGGAGCCAGTAAACGAGAACGAGGTATTAGCAGAAGACTTAGGTCCCGACGGAAAAAAAATTTCAGAGGCAGAAGAGCCAGCCCAACAGCAAATACAGGAAGAAAATGGGGAAAACGACGAAGAAGAGGACGAAGCATCTGATCCTGACAATGAAATGCCTGAACACCAGCCTACCGAAGAAAATACGACAAGAGCCGCGCAATTTAGAAAACTAATCTTGAAAAACAGAAAAATAAAAAAGCTAAAAAGCAGCTGGCCGAAGCAAACAAAAAGGTAGCAGAAAAATCAGCATCCAATTACAGAGGAAGCAGCGAAGGACACTCTCGCCCAAACAACGTATCTCAGCCGAAGGAACCCTCCGTATCCAAAAACAACATCAAGACCAAGGGAGCCAGCAGAGGCCAGGGAATCACAGTATCAAGCAAGAGGACCGAGCCTCCGGCATACACAAAGGCAAGCATACACACATTCAGCGAAGGAAATCAAACGAAGAGAGATGCCGAGGCAAGAGCCCTACATCAAGTAATGATGGATCAAATTAAGGCACTCCGAGCAGAAATTTTCGACAACCAAATCCAATCGAGTGACAGGATCAAACTCACTCAAGCCATGAACGATGTCAATCGGTCACCACTAAGCCCAGCAATCCTTTCATTACCAATTCCAGTAAAATGCACGATGCCCACTTTCACCTCCATCTTCGACGGATCAGGAGACCCTACTATACACGTCAAAATGTATCTCCGAGTTTTTCTGGCTTACGCCAATAGAGATGAAGTGCTTTGCAAATATTTTCCCTCTAGTTTAAAAGGAGAAGCCCTCGCCTGGTATGACAATATCGCAGCTGGCTCGATCTCATCTTTCGAGGAGCTTTCTAAAGTTTTTATACTACACTTCCTGTACAACAACTCCTCAAAGCCTGGGGTGGAGAAACTATTTAGCATTCGGGTACGCCCAGGAGAGTCGACAAAAAGCCTAACAAGCAGGTGGACCGAGCAGTGTGTAGAGGTAGGAAATGTAGCCACGAAAAAGGATAAAGTACGAGCGTTCCTCAACGCTCTAGACAAAGATCACCCTCTATACGACAGACTCTTTTCAAAGAACCTAGAAACGCTACAGGACCTACGAAAATACCAAAAGGAGCGAATCACCTTGGAGGAAATAAAAGAACAAGCTGCACTGGGAAAAGAAACAATCTTAAAGCAAGTCCACTCGATAAACAACTTATCGCTCGAAGAGCGAGGACAAGCAATGAGTACTCACTTCGGGGACCCGTCAAAGCGAGGAAGACAAGATGATAACGGTCGATATGGGAACGAAGGCAAATTTGGTGATGGCAAGTACCATGATAACAGAAAGTACACTGATAACAGAGGAAACAACCCTCGGGGGGAGTTCGAAGGAAACAACAGTCAGCAAGGACAAGGAAACAGAAAATTTGGGACGACCAAACCAGGATTCCCTGCATTCCACGACAGAAAACTTCCCAAGCTATGCGTTCCCATTGAGGATGCCCTTCGGACCATCGAGCAGTCTGAGTTCGCTAGCGAAATAAGATATCCTCGAAGTAGAGGAAACCAGCCAAAGCACACAAAAAACTCGAGAGACTATTGCCAATTCCACAAATTTCATGGGCACACCACCGAGGACTGCGTCACGGCGCAGGACCAAATCTATTTCTTTATTACTAGAGGACAATTTAAACACCTACTAGAGCTGCCACAGCCACCCCCTAATCAACCGCTACTCAAGGAAGAGCCAAAACACGAAGCCTATGTGATTACCATCGACAGAGATATTCCAAGGTTCGGAACTTGCAACTCAATTGTCCATACAAAGGGTCTAGAAGGAATTCAGACAGGTCGCATTCACAAAAGGGATCTGGATGGCGAGGAGATACTCAGTGTAATAACAAAGAATCGCTTAGAGGAATGGCAGAAGCAGCCCGTGTTCTTTTCAGCGGCAGACATCCCCCACGAGGGAAGGATGCATAATGATCCTCTAGTCATCACCCTACAAATGGGGAAGATAGCCATGCCCAAAGTACTAGTGGACCCTGGGAGTTCTGTGGATATACTATTCGGCCAAACATTTGACAAACTGAAGGGTAAGAAAGCTGCTTTGGTACCTTCAGCTTACAACATATTCGGCTTCAATGGAAAGCCGTCAACACCCCGAGGAGAGCTAATGATCACAATTCATGCCGGAAGTCAGAAGCAACCAACTTTATCCAGTGTGCTGGACATAGATTCTCCTTACAATGCCATCGTGGGAAGACCATGGTTGCATAGCATCATGGGTGTCGCATCCACCTTGCACCAAAAAATCAGGTTCCCAACCCCAACAGGGATTGCGGAGATCCGAGGTGACCCTACCGAGGTCCGAGCTTGCCACGAGATAGATGTTCAAGCGAAGGAAGGCAGCAAAGAATACTCGGAACAAGCTAAAAATCCAAGGATATCGGACGAAAGCATAGCTAAATTCCTAGCTGACACCGAAGCTGGAATGCTAAGTCCGAAACAAGAGGGCAGCGAAGACAGCCAGCATCTCGAGAACAGAGAGCAGTTCCTCGTAGCTGCAGCAAACCTCCAGACTCCGAATGAGCAACCAGGCGAGTCTAGTGAAAACAAGAATATCCAGCAGGAACCCTTCTGGGCCGGACCATTTGTCATCGAAAGACAGTTGGACAATGATACTTATTGCTTGACTAACCTCGAAGGTCAGAGGTTGAAAACCCCAGTGGAGGGGAAATACTTGAAACACTTAGTTTAAGAAAGCAAAATCCGTTTGTAAGCAACATTCGAAGAGATTTAATAAATAAAAAACGCACTCATTGATGCAACCCCAATCGAAGTCAAACTCCGAATACTGTCAACACCATCGCAAAGGCTGTAACGCCAAAGGCAAAAAACGCCAAACAGGCTGTAACGCCAAAGGCAAAAAACGCCAAACAGGCTGTAACGCCAAAGGCAAAAAACGCCAAACAATAAAAAAGACCTCGAATAGAAGGCACAGAGCCGATGACCATATAAATCGTAAGGGCCCTACGAGTTATATGGCACGGTCCTCTACCCACAAGACACCCCGATAGCGGTGAGCACTTTGAATCAAGGCTACAAAAGCCGACGATACACTCGTACTCACTACCAAACGGCCACGAGGATTGCACGTCCTCGGGTGCCGAGGGGACGATAAATGGGATTAACATCTACCTATAGAGGAAGATGGAACCCCGAGGCAGTTGATTTGCTTGCACTCACAAGCGAATTACTCGGTCAAGGGACCTCCTCAAAACAAAAAACAGTCCCGAGGAGGGGCATAACATTTAGACAAAATAAATTCTTTATATATATATATGTGTGCAAATACAGGGCATGAAGTGTGATAGCAAAAAACGCGCGTATAAGCAAAATGGCGCAGACACAAAAAACAAATACACAAGCTAAGGGCGTGAATTATCCTTTGAACAATCGGCACCATCACGAGAACCGTCCTCGGAACCATGAACGGATTCGCTCGGACCATCATGGGTGCCCTCGGCGGCATTGCTAAGACTCCTTGAATTATCGCCTTGAGCGGCAT
>JAJJMA010154112.1:3020-25804 GCA_023529015.1 Papaver nudicaule | reverse complement strand
GAATATCCCGTATTACCCTTGCCTGTGCGACCTGACCCGCAAGCTACTCAGTATTCGGCATCTGTAGCTTCGGTTGACCAGAAGTCTTCCAATCCTCGTGCTAACGCGCCCTCTTCTTAGATGCTTTTGTCTTTTATTTCCCTTTTGTCTTTAAGTTTTCAAACTTTTCTTGATTCTGATGATTGTTTTTTATTATCCCTTATGATGTTTTTGTGTTTTTGTGTTGTTACCTCTCTGTTGAGGTGAATGCGGGTGTAATCACTTATGCTGTAACTTTCCTTTTATTTAATGGTCAATCATCAGAACTTTTGCAGCTTTTTTAATTTGTGCTTTCCTTTCCATTCTCTTCTACTGCCCCTGTTTGAGGAATGGGGTTGTCATATTTGCTCTGGCAAGGCCTTTGCTTAAACAAAAAATTGTTCCTTTTGGCTTATGATGGGTAACATATGTTCGAAACAAAGTATGTATACATACTTGCCCCTGTTACGCATTATAAGCCAAGTAGCGTTCCCCCAATCAAGAATTGTTTACTATTCTTAGGCCTTTGTGCGAACCGATACTGATTTTGCCCCAATCCAGTATTGGAAAGGCTGGTAGGTCCCGTGCGGGCCAATACCGACTTTGCCCCAGTCAAGTATTGGAAAGGCTGGTAGGTTCCGTGCGGGCCAATACTGACTTTGCCCCAGTCAAATATTGTTTTAATGCTCTCCGGCCTTTCTGCGAACCAATACTGACTGCCCCAGTCAAGTATTGCAAAGGCTGGTAGGTCCCGTGCGGGCCAATACTGACTTTGCCCCAGTCAAGTATTGGAAAGGATGGTAAGTTCCGTGCGGGCCAATACTGACTTTGCCCCAGTCAAGTATTGTTTTAATGCTCTCCGGCCTTTCTGCGAACCAATACTGACTGCCCCAGTCAAGTATTGCAAAGGCTGGTAGGTCCCGTGCGGGCCAATACTGACTTTGCCCCAGTCAAGTATTGGAAAGGCTGGTAGGTTCCGTGCGGGCCAATACTGACTTTGCCCCAGTCAAGTATTGTTTTAATGCTCTCCGGCCTTTCTGCGAACCAATACTGACTGCCCCAGTCAAGTATTGCAAAGGCTGGTAGGTACCGTGCGGGCCAATACTGACTTTGCCCCAGTCAAGTATTGGAAAGGCTGGTAAGTTCCGTGCGGGCCAATACTGACTTTGGTTTATCTTTTGTTTGATTGTATCCACCGAGCTTGGTGCTTTTGATATGGTGCAAGGTTCGTTTAAGTGTTTTGCCCAGTCACAATGATTGCTAAACCCTGGCCAAGGGGAAGCAGAATCATATATGGGGTGTTTCCCTGCCAGGATCTTGTCTCCTTTTGGTAGGGATCTATGTTGTATGTTAGGCATCTCTTGCTATCGATTGGAACCTCTGGTCTTACACTTATTGACACTTACGAGGTTAATCTGGAGAGATTACACATGGCGTGCTTTTACCCATTTATACGTTTGCTGGATACTCTTATCAAAAGTTCGGTTTTGACGGTATCGCGATGATTTTGGGTCTTGTATGCCTCTTTTTTTATTAATATAATAACTGACGCCAATTTTGACACATTGATTTAACGTGGTTCGGTACCGAAATACCTACGTCCACGGGTGATAATCATGTACTATCTTTATTTATCAAGTTTATTTACATACAAATAATTATTTTTGTTGAGCTGATGCCAGATTTCCGCTCGGTTATTCGGTGACGCTATATACACGCTTTAGGTTGACGCTGTTTTTTTTTTATAATATCCGAACTAGTACTTGATATATGAGGTCTGCAATTCCCCTCCAGAGACAGATACACTAGTGGTGGAAAATCCATATCTTCTTCTGGCTGCTATGCGCAATCATGCGCTTCTTGGAATTTGAAAATGCTGCAATATTCAGAAAATGAGGTCCGCAGTTCCTCTCAGATGTAGTAAAGTCTCTCCCTTCATGTTTTTCAGAACATAAGAACCCTTCCCGTCCACGTCGTGGATGATGTACGGTCCTCCCCAAGTTGGAGCAAATTTTCCTGCTCTTTTCTCCTTCTGGTAAGCGGGGATAACCCTTAGTACATATTGGCCTACCACAAAGTTTCGGGATCTGGATTTTTTGTTGTATTCCCTGGCGAGTTTTTGTTGATAATTTCCATACGCTGTAATGCGACTTCTCTTTTTTCTTCCAGGTCGTCGAGTTTTTGCAACATCAGGTCTGAGTTAAGTCCTTTTTCCCACGCTTCTCTTCTTGTGGTGGGGAGTATAGCCTCTGTGGGGATCACGGCCTCAGCCCCGAATGCGAGCAGGAATGGTGTTTCTCCCGTTGCTTCTCTTCTTGTGGTGCGGTATGCCCATAGAGTGTTATGTAATTGTTCACACCAGGCTCCTTTCTTAGGTCCCAAAGTTCTTTTCAAATTTAGCGCGATGGTTTTGTTCATGATTTCCGCCTGTCCATTACTTTGAGGGTAAATGGGAGTGGATTTTAGCTGCACTATTTTGAAGAGTTCGAACAGTTCATCCACATGCGTTCCGGATAACTGCGCTCCATTGTCAGAGACTATTGCCGCGGGAATTCCAAATCTGCAAATGATGTTCTCAAAAATGAAAGTGAAGACGTCAATGTTTCTGATGTTAGCCAGAGCCTTCGCTTCCACCCACTTGGTGAAGTAATCCGTAGCCACTATTAGGTATCTTCGTTTCTTGGTACCCATTACGAGGGGACCAACTATGTTTATTCCCCACTTCGCGAATGGCCAAGGACTAAGCACGGAATTCAGTGTGGTGGCGGGATCTCGAATCCTTCGGGCGAACAGTTGGCATTCTTCACACCTCTTGGACATGCTTGCTGCGTCATTATTCATGTACGACCAATAGTATCCTTGCATCCTTGCTTTGTGTGCCAAGGATCGTCCCGCGCTATGATTCCATGCGTCTCCATAATGTATGGCGACCAACACTTGGTGGCCTATTTTTCTGGATAAACACCTGAAAAGCGGTCCTGAGAATGACCTCTTATACAAAATTCCCTCCCGCAACTCGTAATTTCCCGCCTTCGACTCAATCTTCCTTGCTTGCAAGTAATTTGGCGACCTTAACCCTTTTTCCAACAGTCTGCGTATTGGGTCTCTCCAGTCTTCTTCCTCATCGACCATCATTTCTCTGTCCTTTTCCGCTTTCTCGATAAGGTCTTCCATGGTGGCTTTATCTTCCAAATCTTCCTCTGGGGATGTTTGTCCTTGGCCAGTAGCCATGACTCTCTTCAATTTGATCGAGGGTTCATATATTCTTCCAATCTTGATAGCGATGGCGGTCGGATCCTTCATCATTGAAGATAGGAATGCTAACGCATCTGCATGACGATTATCCTTTCTACATAAATGTCGAAAGACAATCTTTTCGATCCTAGAGGCAAGACTCTGAGCCAAAGCCATATATGCCATCATATTCTCATCTATAGTCTGGTATTCAAGTTCGATCTGTCGGATAACCAACTGTGAATCACTTGTCAATCGCACATCGCTGATATCCATCTCTATAATTAACCGTAAAACGCATGTATTACTGCCTCGTACTCGACTACATTGTTTGTGTGTTCTTCAAATTCCAGTCTGAACGAATGCACTATGCGGTCCCCCGTGGGCGAGGTGATGACAATGTCTATACCTGCTCCTTCTTTATTCCTGGATCCATCAACAAACACTTCCCACCTTTTTGAGTTGGAAGGAACCAAAATACTGTTGGGATCCTCTTTGTCCTCCTCAAAGCCGGGTATTTCGTCCACTCCGTCGTCATTGTCCAAGGGTAAATCCGCAAGGAAGTCTGCGAGTACTTGAGATTTTCTTGCAGTGCGGGATTCATATATGATCTTGTGTTGCCCTAACTGTGCGTTTCATTTGGCTATTCTTCCCACCGCCTCCGTGTTACCAAGTACTGCTCCCAGCGGAGCTTTTGTGATAACACGAACGTAATGCGCGTCAAAATAGGTTCTTAGCTTCTGACTTGCATGGACCAGAGCTAAAATGAGTTGTTCTAACTTGGTGTAGTTTTTTTCTGCGGAAGACAAGGTTTTACTGACGTAATAGACTGGTTGCTCTTCCTTTAAATTGGTTCGGACCAAGACAGCGCTCACCGCGTTACTTGTAGCCGCAATTTACAAGGCCAACACTTCGTCCCGCTCGGGCTTTTGAAGGATTGGTATCGCAGCCAGGTATTCTTTTATTTTTTGAAATGCTTCCTCGCACGCGTCCGTCCATGCAAACTTGCTTTCTTTTTTCAATACGCTGAAGAAGGGTTTGCATTTGTCTGATGATCTCGCGATGAACCTTCCCAGCGCCGCAAGACTCCCGTTAAGCTTCTGGACTTCCTTTAGCTTGCGCGGTGAAGGCATGTCCACGATTGCCTGGATTTTTACCGGATCTACCTCGATTCCACTTTTCGTAACCAAATATCCTAAGAATTTCTCTGATGTAACCCCAAAAGTGCACTTTTCTGAATTTACTTTCATGTGACATTCCCTCATGGCCTGAAAAATTTCCCTCAGATCTTCAAGGTGGCTGCCTGCCTTCTTACTTTTGACTAGCATGTCGTCTACGTACACTTCCAGACTGTGCCCTATCCATGGCTCGAAAACCTTGTTTACCAATCTCTGATACGTTGCCCCTGCGTTTCTTAAACCAAACGGCATCCTGGTATAACAATACAATCCTCTTGGAGTGAAAAAAGCAGTGTGTTCCTGATCTTTAGGGGCCAGTGCGATTTGATTATAGCCAGAGTATCCGTCCATGAAGGATAACAACTCGTGTCATGCGGTTGCGTCGATGAGTTGATCTATGCTAGGCAATGGGTAACTATCCTTTGGGCACGCCTTGTTGAGATTAGAGAAATCTATGCAGATCCGTACACCACCATTCTTCTTTGGTACGACTACCATATTCGAAATCCACGTCGGGTACTTGACTTCCCTTATGAATCCCGCTTCCAAAAGTTTCTTCAATTCTTGCTCCACCGCATGTTGGTAATCCGGTGATATTTTCCGCAATCTTTGCCTGAACGGCTGTGTTCCTGGCTCCATCTTTAGCTCGTGCTCCACGACCTTTGGATTTATGCCGGGCATATCTCCCATTTTCCACGCAAAAATGTCCGCGTATTCAATTAGTAATTTGTGAAGCACGTCCTCTTGTTCTTCCCCCAGCAGTGTCCCAATTTTTATCATCCTCGGGGAATCAGACATGCTTATGTTTACTTCCTTGGTAGGTTCCACCGCGGAGAAGAGCGGCTCTGCGGCTCCTATGAGGGGAGTGTTATTTAATTGCTATTTAGCATGCGCTTTTCCTTTTATTGCCTTCATTGCTTCTAACTCGTCTGGAATCATGTCGGGACAAGAGGTGTTTGGGATTTGGTTGAGTTTCGGCGTAGCGACCAGGATTTCATTTGCTATGTCCGTAAGATGCTGCTCAATTGCTAGATTCTTGCTTTTCTCTGCTTCTCTCCATGGACTCGACACTTCGTAAGCCGGGTCCGTATGTACGTGCATTAAGCTCTTTCCCTTAGATTCCTCGAGATACTCGTTAATGACAATGTTCTTATTTTCTTCTTTGCGGGTTTTTCTGGTATTTCGCTCCGCGCGCTCCGCATTCATTCTGATTTCGGTCGCGTGACACTCCTTTGCTATGTCTTGGTCACCTTTGATCTGCATTTCTCCCTGATCCGTAGGAAAGCTCAGGTATTGATGGTATGATGAGGCGACACCTTTCAACTGATGGACCCACAATCTTCCTATTATCGCGTTATACGGGGATGGCGCGTCCACGATGCTAAAACTTGTATTGACCGTCAAAGGACCCACTTTTACCTCCAACACAATTTCTCCTTTGGGCTTTGAAATTGACCCGTTGAAGCCGTAAATGGTGTATCGTGATGGGGATAACTGCTCATCCCTGAGATTCATCTTAAGGAACGCACTGTAAAACATTACATTCAAGGAACTTCCGCTATCAACCAAGATTTTCTTTACGTTCCATCCGGCCACGGGAAGTGTCAAAACAAGCGGGTCATTGTGCACTTCCATATCTTGATCTACATCTGCTGCTGAGAAACTTAAAGGCGTCGCCATCCATCCTTCCCATTGCTCCGTGGCCTCTCCGTTCATGCTGAAAATCTCATGGCTTTCCATTCGCTTTCTTAGACGCTGGCTTATGCCTCCCACGAATGTTGTCGCACGATATTTTGAATGCGTGATCATGGTTACCACTTGATCATTTGGGGGGATTACGACTGTCTTATTTCGCTGGCTGCGCTGTTGCTGATGTACGTACTGCCCTAAGTCGCCTGTGTCCACCAACGCCTGGATGTAATCTTTTAGTGTTTTGCAATCTTCGGTTCGATGCCCCTTGAACTCATGGTATTCGCAGAAATCCTTGTGGTTCTCGTTTCTGGGAGCTTGCTGTCCTCTTGACTATGGCCACTTCATATCCGCATGGGATTTCAGGGTTCGCAATATCTGTGACACGCTTGTGTTCAACTTTGTGTAGACCGAATCATTGAAATCATAACTCTTTTTTCCTGTTCCCGACTTTAGGAGTTTGTTGTCGTACTGCTTTGCTCTATCATAGGTTCTCTTCTCTGACAGCACAGGTTCCACTGAATTGGTGCGGTGAGGGCCTTCGTGCCCTTGTGAAGATCTATGACTGCTTTTATGTCTGTCCGAGGATCGATGTGATTGACCCCAGGGGTTGTCTCTCTGAATCTCTTGCAATCGTACATGTTTTTCAAGGATGATGCGCAATGGTCCCTCAGTCTGCGGATCTGATCCGTGTATTTCTACGAAAAGCGCGCAATGTTTGTCCAGTCCCCAGGTGAAACCACTGATTTTCGCCTCGTCGCTCACGTTTCCTATCTCTTGGCAGATCTTTGTCCATCTCCTCTCATATTCCCTGTAATTTTCTCCCGGTTTAGAAATTAGTCCGTGAAGCTTATCGGTTCCCGTCTTTAGGGCTTTGTTGTACATGTACTGTCCTACAAACTTGGTGGCCAACTCAGCGTACGATTTGATGGAGTTTGGGGTTAAATTGTCATACCATTGAAGTGCCACTCCTTTCAGGCTGAAGGGGAAATACCTGCACATTACCACATTATTCCTTACCCAAGGAGCCATGACCCGTGTGTAATATCGAAGGTGCGCCGCGGGATCCTTGGTTCCGTCGTAGCACTGAAAAGTTGGAAGCGAGCATTTCTTAGAAATCCGGGTTAGTGCCAGCCTGGGAAAAAGTGGTGTTGTTTGTGCGTCATGCATCGCTACTTCCAATCTATTGCCTCCTTGGTGCGCTCTGATTGCTCTTAGTTCGGCTCTCATCTCTTCCAGCTCGTCCCGATATTGGCGTCCGAGAATGTTTGGAAGGGCGCCGGGATTAGCTTGGCCTCGCCGGGGATAAGCTGGTCCATCTACTGCGTACTCCTCATCCTCAAAATCATCTTCGTAGTCATCCTCCTCGTAATCTTCTGGCATGTCATCCCCTGCGGATTGACTTCCTGCTTCATAGTCGTAACCCGTGTCTCCCAGATAGTTGTTATCGTATGGTATGACTGGTGGCCGGACTCTTTGCTGAGGATGCATGATCATTCTTCTTTCTTGATTGTCTTGATGCCGGATATTTTGCGAGCCTTCCTCCTGTATTGGATTTCTTGGAAGTCGATATTGTAAGGGTTGTACTTGCGGTGCTTGCGCTAAGATTGCTGCTCTTCCTTTTAGTTCTTCATTTTCCCGTGCAAGAATGGCCATTGCGTCTGCCAGCAATTTCCGCTCCCTTTGGGTTGCTTTCAGTTCTGCCGCCAGTAATATGGATGCATTTGATTGAGGGGATGGCTCCATCCGCGGGATAACTTCATGCTGATGGTAAGACTCTGCTTCTAACTCTTTTTCGACCGAATCGTCCTCACTGGCATTAATGTTAATATGTGGTGTTCCTTGCCCTACTCTCTCAAGTTGCACAGCGGGATTCTGTATTGGTGACAAGACTCCACTTCCGGGAAGCTGATATGGTAACTGCATGCGTGAAGATCCTCCTATCTCTCCAGGTGTCAATCCATACTTATGAAGATGTCCGGCCTGTTTTTGTGCGTGCTCTTTGGCAGCTTGGCAGCTCTCGGTTGTGTGGCCTTAAATTTTGTGGTAGTCGCAATAATCCTCTTGAATCACTCCTCCCACCTTGATTTTGTTTTTCTCTGCCATCAACCTTTGCGCTTCTGCATCTTGGATCGCTCGAGAGTTCTTCACCTCTGCTGCAGTCTTTGATGCAATCTTCTGTATTTCTGCAGCTGCACTCCTGTCCACGACCTCTTTGTGTGCAGCGGCTGCTTGTGACTTTTGATGCTGCTCAAATACCTTCCTCTTTGTTATTTTTACCATCTCCGCGGTAGCTTCTGTTGCGGCCTTTAATGCTTCTTTGGATGCAACAATTGTTCTCAAGTCAGCTCCTGTCACCGTGCTCGCCTTTTTCTGTGCGCTCCGCGTTCTTACCGTGGGTGTTGGATTCTTATGCTTCTGGGGATCCTTGTGCAATTCCATGTTCTGAAATAAACAAAAAAGAAACCCAGTAGGTTTTCACAAGTGTTATGTTAGTTAAGTTATTGTTATAATCCCTTCTTTCTCTTTGATCTGTTTCCTCCTTTCTTTTATGCCATGATACCGCCGTATACGTCGCCAGTCCCAACGCAAAGGTCCATGACGAGATGAAAGCATGAATGCAATATCATAAGTAATCACCAACTAGGCAGTCTAGATGTTATCGTTCGTTCTCTTAGTGAGATGAATTATATTATCAATACCGATTTGAGAAACACAAGGTCAATAGGAAAAGACTAATACTTTTACCGAGACAATATGTCCCTGTTTCTAGCGCCAAACTGTGAGCGCAGAAATCTATTGGTTTAGATCATGAGCTCACAATCAATATCGCAGCATACATATGAGTGCGATACAATAATGATATCACAAGATATAACTTTGAAGAAAACCATTACGGATTATCTCATTTCGGGAGATACCAGCAATAGTCAACATATTACAGATTAGCTTAGATTTATCACCTTTGTAGATCAATATGAAAATAACTGATTGATCCCGCACGGAATGCTTGTCTGCGGGATCAACATGCTTAATAAGATGTAAAGACATATGATATAAAATAAATTGCGGTTATGCTGTTAAATTAATGGAATCATGACTCATATAGCTTGAACCTGACGTGTAAACACGTTAAAGAAAGAACCTCTCAACTCATACTTGAGAATCATTGAAGATGTATAGAGTATTTTTGGGTGATTGATCGGACTTACAATTGTGTGATTCTAGTTTGTTCTCACTTCTAGACTAGGATAAGTTTAATAAATAAACCTTCTCTCTCCTATTCTAGCTCCCTTTCCTCTTTTTTGTCGACCCCCCTTTCGATCGGAGGAGTCAAGTATTTATAGAACTTGTAGTATGTTCTCTGTTCATAGATTGATTCGTGCGGTCCTTCATTATGCGGGTATGCGGGTTTATGGACTTGTATCATCTTCGCACGGATTTGGGGGACCGCATTCCCTTCCTTGATAATACTTGGATGTGGTTGTGCCACGTCTTGGCCGTACACAGATCCGTTGCATGCAATGCAACTGCCACGTCTCATTCACCCTCGGGCGATCCCACCGCCTCCAGCTGGGTCTGACCTTATCTTGACCGTTGATTTTGAATTGACTCGAGATCCGAAAAAGTAGCTTTGGGCCTCTTCGCGGTGCTCGTTGTGGTATCATGTTAAGTTACTACCACCTTCAGATCTTGCCACGTGTACAACGACAAATATGCTATTACAATATCATCTCATGCAAGATAAGTAGAGGAGGACACCTAATTATCCTTATTCATGCAAGGTGTTTACTCTTGCAAAATGACACATAAAATAATTTGACCAAGTCCAACATTCTCATGAGTGAGCCAAAGCATGATGGGCCACAAAATTCCAACATACATCCCATACACGAAAATCTTGCTACTATGTCTTTCATTTCAAAGGTCTTTAAACGGCAATATGGTCAGTCGGAACTCATAAAATTGGACTGTCATATGTGTATTCGATTTTCATTAAGCACACCCACTTTGGCACAGGCCGGCTTCAAGAGACCATGCCAATATTGTCTGGTTAAAAAGGGACCCTTTGCATTCGCGGCCCGGATTCGCGACTACGATACCCCCGGCGTCAACTATTTGAGAGTTTGTGGTAAACAGAATACAATCTGTTGGAAACAGTAAAAATATATTATGTTGTTTATGTGTAGACTGTAGAGCAAATGGAGAACTGTGAAGCCAATTGGTTTTGAGTTGGATGCCCGCAGACTTGACTGGACTTGACTGAATTTAACATGGTATCAGAGCCTGGCCCGCATGTACGCGGTAGAGTGACTGGCCTGTAGGTGCACGTGTTAGCCGAATGACTGGCTTACACGTGAGGGGGCGTGTGAAGCCAATTGATTTTGAGTTGGATGCCCGCAGACTTGACTGGACTTGACTGAATTTAACAAGAACCAATTTCAGCATCCAACGAAGATTTATTATTACATTGTTATATAGAATGAATAGGGTTATGATTTTACAAAGAACTCAAAGTACCTGAGAAGTAAAGGATTGAATTAACAGGAATATGGATTACAAGTCTAGTTATTTGTGTGCCTACGGACAAATGTCATAGGTTACAATTGTCTTCAGGGATGCTCTGGAGAGCAGGTCGCCAAGTTCTTCCTCCTTTTTCGGCTCTCCGTTGATGTTTCCGCCTCATAACATGTATCCGCTGTTCTAAAGACAGACTCGAGGATTGAACATGCTGTTGAGTATTATCATTACTACTACTTTCTTTACCATTGTCCATCATCTCTAGCATTTGTTTGAGATCTTGCTTCTTAACAAGAATCTTCATCCGAACGACGCCATTTTCATCGGTATGAGAGACAACACCAGCTCCGTGAAACTGTGCAATGGCTTCTAACAGATTAGATTTGGAAGTAGCCTTTTGATTCTGAGCTGGTAACGAAAGCCGGGAAGTTCTCTTGGTTGATGACATGCCCTTTCTTTTTACAAACTTTAGATACTCCATTGATTTGTATTTTTGGTGGGATTTCTGAAACTTCGAATACTAACAAATGTTATATTTTGTTTTGATGAGAAGATTAGGCTTTGAAGTGAGAATTGAGTTTGAGATTTGGTATAATCCAAACATCCAATTTATATATATCTGGTTATGATTTTTATGAATAGTTGAACACAGGTTGTACTACAGGACCCATGTGCATAACTGTCAATCTATCCAACTAAATAAACTACTACTAGTTTGGTTGATAGTGCATAACTAAATAAATATTAATGATTAAGGTTTGAAATTTGATGTTTAAGCTTAAATAACATAAATACCAAAAAAAAAAAAAAAAAAAAGTTTAAATAACATAAAACCCGGGAACCTCTCAACGATTAAGTTCTTGTGGAGGTTTGACTTTCTGAATTAGCAGCTTTAGCTACCAGACCGGGCCATTAAAAGTTAGGTATCCCATGTGAGTTTGATCTTTACAATGCGCTAGGCACTTGAACTATCGATCAAAAAAGAAACAATGGAGTCATTGTTTCCACCGAAAGAAAATAAAATAACAAGCGGTGCACCAAAAACTATTTTGCAGTACTAGTCTAGGACCCCATGGGATTTTGGTTATCCAAATTGAAGAGCTCCATCGCGTATGATTTCGTGTACTAGAGTATTATTACCTAGGTATTATTAATGGTTGACGTGCAAAAGTTGGTACTGAATGGATGTTAGAGCCACTAAATAACATGTCACATGTGTTGGCATTTACGCGCTTAATTCATATCCGAGGCAAAATGATGATGGGGACGTTGGGTTGGGAGATAGACCACCAACTCTCACATGTTTTGACAACTATTGCACACAACAACGAAATACAAAATTTAATTCCCTGTGCAAGGAAGCCGTTGTCCCGTGAGATTTCCTCATCGTGTTAATCGGTCGCCAGTTGTTCGGGCGTTTCTGGTGCACTTGAGGTTAGCTCAATGTTCATTTTGGCTAAAAGAAAAGAAAAAGCCTCGAGGTTCATAACTTGTTTCGAAGGTTCCATTGGGGTCTAGACACATTTTCTTGTGAAAAAAGACAAAATAGTGTTTCATACACATTTATTGTTTTCGCAACGCTTATAAACGTTGCTAAATCTCTAATTTTTTGCAATGTTTATAAGCGTTGCGAAAACAATAATCGTCAAAGAAACCTTCAAAACCTTGACGATTTTTTTGGTTTTTTTCTTGATTTTCCTTTGTTTAAATCATGAAATCTCTGGAAAAAAATTATGAACAATCGTCAAGGTAGATGATATAACCATGACGATTTTTCAACAGTCAAGAACAATCGTCATGATTATATCATCGACCTTGACGATTTTTTCTCTGTAACTTGAAAAAATTGAGCATTTTTCATACAAATCATAGTGTTTTTAGTGAACTAAGCTCCTCAATGGAGTATCATTCAATTATAGTGATTATTTGACATGTTTAAAACAAAACCTTGACGATTCTAGGTTAATTTGAAGTCTATGTTTCATCGATTCAATGAAGTTTTTTGGTTTTTTTAAAATCTTAGATAGATTGGATATGTAGTAGTGATTAAATAGTTAGTAGGGATGAAGAACTATGGATTATGAATGTTTGTTTTGAATGTGAAGGATGATAGTGATTATTGATGACCGAAAATTGATGAAGATCATCATGATTTTTGATAATGGAGATAGTCTTGATGAAGATGATGGTGATGAATTAATCATATCATTAATTTTTGCTAATCAAATTTAGTTAACATCTAATCATATCATTAATCTCTACTAATCAAGGGTTGTTTTGTATTTAAAAAAATATATTTCATATGGGATGACCTTTTTACTTCATTGTAACCCTATTTTGGATTCGCCTTCGCCCCTATTAAATTTGGGCTCGCCCCCAAATTAGCCAGGTTATTTTGCTATAAAATTCTAGCCTCATATCCAACTTAAGGATGGGTATGAGATAAGAAATACTACCATGACCTTTGTGGTGTCGATATGCCGCCTCCTCTCTTATTTTGACCAATATGGGTGTATTTTTCATCCCATGCCGACCCTCCAACATAAGAGTCGGCATTATCTTCGGTTGGCATGACCTTCATCAGAGTTGGCATGGCCTTCATCAAGGTTGGCAAAGCCTTCAAACTTCAACCCACACCGACCATGATGAGCTTTGGACCCACTGAAAGCTTTCCAAGTTGATTGACCCTAAGTTAACCACCCGGAGTTGTATCCTCCTCCTCAATATTACCGGTGACCTTCCCATCTTCCAGGTGCTGAAGGTTATCGTATATAATCTGCACCACAACCAATGCCAAACTCCTTGTCTTCCTCGTTGGAAAGTGACATGCCAGATATTTGTGATGATCTAAACATCTCCCGATTGTGTACTTTAAGTTTTCATCCACTTGCTTGCCTTGAGTCTTGCAAATTCCTAATTTTACTTTTGTGTCCCATTCCAATTTATTATAAGTGGACCAAATATCCAATAGACAAGATTGCGCATTTCTTTCATGATTTAAAACCAACATCGATATTACATACTACTTTTTGCTTACAAATTTGTAATATGATCCTTGTTTGATTTTGGTGAATCCTTCAGAGGTTGATAAGGAAAGGGAATATAGGATTGTAAAATGCAAATCCGTAAGGTGAACTGGGTCACATGCACGCACCAAGGCAAGTGTTGTATGTCAACTTTAGTTGTCATGATTTAGATGTCAAAACTCATTCACTTGAACACGTTTACTAAAGTCATACTTCACTAGGTTAGACTTGATGTAGAGGATGGCAGGTATGATCTAGAAGATTAGCTGAAGATTTTAAGATGATTAATTAAATAACAACGTACTATTATCCTCCATACAAAAGTTAGTCATCTAGAAAACACGATTCCATCTTATATTTCGCTCTAAGATGGAAAGATATGTTTAACTTAATGCTTGCTGATATCAGTAAATCGACTTGATCACTTGTTGATCAAAGTGTGTGTTAGGGCATTGTCCGGTCAAACCCACTAGCGTTGGTATGTCAAGCTAGTTGTCAGTTTTAGGTGTCAAAACTCAATTCTTGATTTAGCCTACTAGAGTTTAGATTTCGGAATTGGGATATAGACAAAGTAGTAGAGACCTTGAAGACGAAGACTGTGAAGACAAAGAATACATCAATTATTCTTCATCGATAAAAGGTTAGTAGGAGTTATGACTTTATGGATATTCTTCTATTTCTACTTCATCTATTCTTTCGAAATATAGTCGACTACTTTAGTAGTGATAATAGCGATTGAGATCGTATTCTTGTGTAACGTGGCCTTGTGTCATGACCAGTGTTTGATCCCACAAATACTGTGAGTACAAGAATGAATGAGACAGATTCGGTGCCATGTGTCCATTGCAATGGTTTGCTTGCAAACTGTTAGTTGGATATGGATGAATCTAAAGGAGTACTCTTGAGCAAAGAGTCCATGGATCACAGCTGAGGACGTACACACGTCTAAGTTCTGGCTCAGCCCAGTACTTCCAGCGGAATCCAGATTTGACGAAATCTGACAGGCGCACGGTTCACGAACCGGTTTGCGTACCAGAAACTCGGAAATTCCTTGAGTTCGAGATGGCTATTTTATTCGCGTACCAGTACGTGAACCTGACGGTAGTCATCTTGCTGGTGTCGGATTTAGTGAAGATTCTCTTAGAATTTCACTATGAGTCAAATTCCAAACTCCTTTATCTCTTAGATGGACTTGTGTAAAACATAAACTCTTTTGTGTTCCATCTAACGATCATCAATGAGTCAATAAGATAAGATTATCTCTGGTCTGTTGGATTTCTATCTTGAAGTGTTTTTGAGCTAACAAAACACTTGGCAGATAATGAT
The DNA here is from genome assembly GCA_023529015.1 of Papaver nudicaule. Classification (NCBI taxonomy): domain Eukaryota; kingdom Viridiplantae; phylum Streptophyta; class Magnoliopsida; order Ranunculales; family Papaveraceae; genus Papaver; species Papaver nudicaule. Next base: position 10,812 of record JAJJMA010154112.1, on the reverse strand, counting down.
AAAAATAATTCCAATTACTTGGTTATCAAGTTTAGGGTTTTCCTAACTTGTGGGACAAGTAATTGATTGCTTTATTCCAAAGCAACCTATCTTATTGAGTGTTATAAATAGAGGTGTCTACGGACAAATACCGCAAGCATCAAGCATACGTGAAGGTCCTTAGGGAAGGTAGCGTAAACTCTTTTCACTTCGGTGAATGCTTGTTGTGGTATAGTCATCCTCTATAGGTTGCAGCTCCTCTGGGAACTCCCTACGACTATAAAGACTTCTCTTGAGAGTTGGGAAGCACAGGTAGGAGATTGAAACCATCTTTGGTTGAAATCGGATTAACCTGTAACCTTGGTAACCTGATCACGTTCTTGTCTATTCTAAAGTCCGTCTCTTATGATATACGGCTATTCAAGAACTGATACGTTACTCAACAAGGTTAGAAAGGTAGCAACGCACGGCTGCACTCGGTGTTGTAAGACCTAGTTAGCTCCAGTTATACAAGTTTCTTAAGTGATTCTTCGTGTATAACTGAGGTAAATACGAATTGGGCATTGCTTACTTGGTTTGCGTGTCAGCCCCGATTTGTGAAGTAGATTTCCGTATGACCTGGATTTAACAATCCGAAGGAAGTCATCTTGTGTGTGGTAAACTGATAGAGGACAGTTACACCATACGTCAACAATTAGGTTGAAAAACCAGTATTGCTGACACAAGCCTTTGGCATCGGTCAAAGCAACTCCTAGGCCTGTAAAGGACGTCAGCTGGGGGAATCAAGTGCGTGACGATCTGTGGGGGGTCTAGAGACGTAAGGAAGGCGACAGTAGCCAATTCGCTTGGAGGGCTTGAGTTGGTCTCTGCTACATCCCAGACCGAAGTCTTATAGTAGGCTAGTGTTTGTAGTCAGTTTGTACTGGGCGGTGTTCAATCTGGACGAGGTCCCGAGGTTTTTCTGCAAGGCAGTTTCCTCGTTAAAAAAACGTTCTGGTGTCTTGTGTGCTTTTACTTTTCGCATTATATCTCTGATAGTATAATTAAAGCACCAAGTAGTACGTTATTGCCTAACTGTAGAGTTGACTCCAAAGTACTCTTTGTCGAGGTTTAACAACTCCAGTTATAGGTTTGGATATTGATTTTTGAGAACGTCCAGACCTAAACCATAAGACTCACGAGCCAAAACGAAAAGTTGGTAGTATTTCGGTACCCCTCCTTTTTCAGTGTGTTACAGAATGACTTCTATATTTAAGTTGTATGACCATAACACTTGAAGTCTTCTTTATATACTTCATAGTGTTTGTTGAACCTTTTTATACAATGTTTCTCGAAATTTTGTATTCGTACATAAATCATAGGATTCTGAATGCCTCTGCTGAACAATGAACAATGATTTTTATCCGCCTTATCATATTTGCGTTCAAAGAGATTGGTAGTGTTCTCTCTGAATCACTACGCATATTGACCATTTCTAGAGTTCCATTTTATGGACTAGTATTGGATTTCTTGTCTTAGATATCAATCACCAATGTAAGGAATCGAACCATATGGGCTTGGTATCAATATCCTGTTAGCCATTGATTTTTCTAATTGATTACCGGATTTGAAATCGATTATAGGAAAATTACCTTGGGAAGAAATCAATTTCTCCTCATGAAATCGATCTTTCTTGCCAAGGAATTGATTTCTTTTCAAAGGAATAGATTACTTTTTCTTAGCAATCAATGTCTACTCTTGGTGATATATTTCTTAAGTTATGTATCGATCTCCTCGTGTTGAAATCGATCTCTTGAGGCCCATTGACGTACATTTGTATATGCAATGCGTTTAACAACTATTGCGATGAATCATACTCGGTGCTTTAACGATCATTCGTATATGTATGATTTTGGTTTGGTTTAAACATGAGCTCATATGGTTCCGTTCATTACTAGACGCTCAATGTTGTGTTGCTATGCCTAGAGCTTGTGAGTAAGGAGAAATTGACAAGAATCATTATGGAGATCATGACGCTCAATATCTGGTACAGATTCTTAAGAAATAAAACGAGGCTATCCCTCTGAAATTATAGATATTATTTTCAAGATGAGGAGTTGGCAGGTTGACTTATCTTTTTGTGATTTCAATTTTGTGAAGGGACAAGTCAACCAGTTGGAACATGATCTTACAAATTTCGCTTCTCAAACCAATGTTTTAATTGGTGACACTTTTCCCCTATTTCTTTTATTACTCTACTCTGTCTTTCAGAGGGATCTTTCCAGTTTTGCTTTGTGTTTTCTTGTTTGTTCCTCGAAAAGAAAAAATCGTTATTAACTCGTTGTATTAAATGAGACCACCTTTGTTCCAGAAAAAAGTGAGCTTTTCACTTTATCATTTTTACTTAATATAGGCCAAGTAAAGAACAAAAATCACATTTACTGCCAGAGTATTTCAAAATGCTAAGGTAGAGGGCCAATTTCCAATATATTTATCGCCCTTCGCAAAGATGTAAGCATGAGAACGTTTGCCATTTTCTCTATTTTACCTGGCTAATTATTTTTTAATTTTTTTTTTTTTTTTTTGTGTAGGCCTACTCAATAAAAAAATTTGAAATAAAATCCAAAACCCCTCAACCAGTTGTTTTAATAAGTGTTAATAACTTTTGATAATCCTAAAAAAAAATGTGAAATTAAGTGATTGTTAGGGAATATGGGTTAGTGGAGAGATTGTTTGAGGGTTTGAGGAAAAAGAAAAACTTGGAAATTCGTCCAAACATATGAGTCATTTTAGGTTCAGAATGGAAAATACATGGTGTGTGTCGGTATAAAATCTGGTAAGAGACATTATACCTAATACCCAATAAATAATAACATGCATTCATTGATTTGGAGAACCATACTAGCACTTAACATAGCTACGAGAAATCTAGGAACAATATCGAAAGATTAAGACACATTCGAAGCTTAAATGAAGATCTAAGTATTCATTAAATAAAGTATTTCTCTGATCACAAACTACATGGATGATGTGCTTAGAGACCTGAGGAGATTCATACTAACTTAATCTCACTCACACGCAACAAGTCTTATAAAAAAATCCAACCCTTACAATGGAGACCGAGCTCGCCTTTTATAGGCCGAACTACGAGTGGATTACAGCTAATAAGACGAAATACACTATCGTGTGTCAGAGTTTGTCGAGTAGATCGGTGATCTTCGAAATGTCATCGAAGTAGTTGTTATCTCGATGTCATCTCTTCGATATCGATAGTCGAGGATTACGAGCTCTCTCTCTCTCTCTTTCGAGATCGTCCAGGCTGTTTTCCACTACACGCGCATCTTTCCAAATATTCGTTTATACAACTCACAAATGTACGAGATCCTCACGGGTTCTATTCTATGCTTCGCGGTTCTTCACTCGTTATCCTACTTCTGCTTCATGATCTTGACACGTGTCTCGTTGATTTTATTCCCCCCACAGTTTGCCTCTTTCCTTGTTCGAAGATTGAAATGTTCGAAGAAGGAAACTTCTGGTATTCCATTTTCCTCGACACATGTCCAGCCTTTAATTCCCTGACTGACACACATAGCTTTGAATGTTTTCGGTCGAAACCGTCGCCCCCCTTTCCACCTTTTAACCTGCTATGCCGGTCTCAGATTTTATTTTATTTAAACCCAACTTCTCTCTCCTTTACAACTTTACTTTTTCTTTGAAATTATTTCGCCGGCGAAAACCTTGAGTCCTTCAAGTTATTCCTTGTAGCGCTTTTTTTTCTTTCTCTGTATTTGAAGTCATGGTAAGCTTTTTCTTGGATCTGCCTTCTCTGTAACATTTTCTCAATTTTCAATTGGTACTGACTTTTCTTTTGGATTTCTGTCATTGTATTTAGGCCCCAAAGAAAACCATCGTTTCTAAAAGAAAGATTGCTCCCCTGAAAGTGGTGGATTCCAAACTTAGCTGGGAAGACAGGGCTAAACTTCTTGGGTTCGATATGAATCTTTTCCCTTGCACGAAGTTTGAAAAGAATGTTACCTTGTCTTCTGAGCTTATTCTGAAGCACGAATGTAACAACAAACAGAGTATAGTTACCGGTAAGCAGTTGGGTGCCGGACTTCCCATTCCGTTGTACAATCCCAAAAACCCCTTATTTTACGAGATTTATTCTCGAATCGTCCCTCCTCGTGGCGTGATGCAATTAACTGGTAATTTCATTCGACTGATTAGTGAGTGGGTGGCTCGTTCGGAAGGTAGATCGAATTACTACGAATTCCCAGAGGATTTGAATCCCTATGAATTTTGGACTGCCGATAATTTGTTCAAGCATTACAAGGTTGAGAAAAGCTTGCTTAAAGAGGCTGCTCCCTGTGGGTAAGGTTCGGAAAGGTGCTGGACGTGGTGAATGTTCTCGATGACATAGACTCCACCAAGTCTACTACGAATAAACTTCTTCGCCATTCGAATGATGATGTGTGGTTTACGAAGCCTGTACTTATCGAGGGTCATATTCTTTACGGCTATGCCGATGAAGAAAAGAGGATTGAACGAACAGGCTTCGAGAGCGGCCATTCTTTCCCTGTTGTTGAGTATTATAAGATGTACTTCTCCGAGAAGGATCAGAAGGAATCTCAGGACAAGATTGCTGCTTACAAAGCGAAGGTATGTTACTTTTACTTTGGCTTCCTTACTTTTCTGGAATTATTTTCTTATGCCTTGCCTTTTCTCAGAAGGAACAAGAGAGGCTAAACAAAGAGCATAACTGAAAGCCTGGTGAAGAGCCGAAGAAAAAGAAAAGGCAGTCGAAACATGACGATGCTGGAAAGGGGGAAAGTGGTCAGGTAACAAACACAACTTTCCTCAGCTATGCTATGGGTATGAATACCTGTCTATGTTTATTTCCTGATGAATTGACTACTTTTCAGCAAGTCGAAGTGATTACTGGTGGTCAGGGGACTATGGATTATTGTATTGGAGATCCCAATCGCAAGAAGATTGCGAAGGGAGGTACAGTAAAGGAAAGTGGCTCAAAGGAAGTGATCTCGAAAGAGGTTAATTCGAAGAGATATTCTACGAGAGCCGCTACTAAAAAGGAGGAGAAATCCTTGAATGCTGCCGTCGAACTTATTGATGACGAAGAAACCGAGGAGGATGAAGATTTCTTTCGTCAATCAAAGAAGGGTAAAGGAAGTTCTCTCACCAAACATCCCTTGAAGAACCCTTTGCCAAAATCTTCTCAAAATGTCGTTGACGCAACAAAAAAAAATTGTTGCCTCTGCTACTATTGGTGTCTCAGCTGCCTCATCTGCTGAATTTGAATCGGATCCTCCGCAATATGGAATGAATTTAGATGTGTATGGAAGTAACTGTCAGCTTATTGATGCTTCCGAACTAAGGAAATTTGTATCTTCCCCCGGTGGTCCTTCGGTGCCTACAAGCTTTTCACGCGTCCTACTCCGAGGAAGAAATTCAGAAGTTTATGGAGCAGTGTTCTCGATTTGGCCCTTTCGCTCAGGACATTGCTGACCACTTGAAGGCTTATGCTAAGGATCCTTCGAAGCGTCAACTCGATGCTTCCCTTGCTACTTTCATTTCTCAAGTTTTTTTTGGAGTTTGGAACAGTAAGACTCTAGACTTGGACCAAACACCAGGCTTTCCTTGAAGGGGTAAGTGCGTTTCTTCGATTGTTGAAGTCTTTTCTTTCCTTTGATGTTGCTAATAGCGTGTTGTTTGTTTTGTAGTCTTATCACCATGGCATGTACCTGTTGAATTTGTCCAGATCACAAGGAAAGGAGATTGCTCGTCTCGACGAGGAGTTGTTGAACTTATGTCAGGAGAAGGATAATCATTCGGATGAGTTTGTGAAGAGCTTGGGTAAAATAGTGCTAATTTTACAGTTTCTTTGATATTGTTTTGCTTTGTTATTAGTGCTGATATTTTATTTGCTCGTAAATAGGAAATATGGTCGAGTTGAGAAAGCAACTCGATGTTGTTGCTGGTGAACGAGATACCTATTCTGCAAGCTTAAAAACTCAATCAGAACTGGTTTCAAAGCTGGAATTACAGTTGAAGAATAAATAAAAAGAGTTTGCTTTATTGGAGAAGAGTCGTGACGCTGCTTTAGGTGACTAGGATGAAGAGATCAATTTGCTCAAAGGGCAGATTGCCTCATTAAATCAGTATGCTGATGGAGAATCAGAGAGAACGACTCTATTTAGCCGCAACCATACTCGTGAATTGTTTAGAAGTTTTGGATGAAACCATCGTATTACTCCAATGGGGTAAATGACCCTGATACTAAATTAAAGTCCGATAAGCGCTTGATTTCTCCTGATAAAGTTCAAGTTATAGTGGCGGGGATGATAAAGGAGAGAGCTACCGAGGAAGAATCCAAGGAAGAGACGAGTGATGAAGAGGATATTGATAAGAGTGGTGGACAAGATAGTGAGGATGAGGAAGAAGAGGTGGTGGAAGATTCAGGGGGCGAGAAGCCGGTTGGAGAAGAAAAAATGGTAGATGTGCATGTCACAGGGGGCGAGAAGCCAAAGGAAGAAAATGGTAATGTACTGGAAGAAAAGGTGGATCAAAGTGAAAGGGTTCAAGCCGAAGAGCCAAAGGAAGAGTGAAAAAGTGGGGATACCGAGATACACCACCAACTTTTAGTTTTCGTGAACCTAGTTGTTACGGTTGTTTGAACGATCTCACAAATCAATATTCAAACTACAACCTGAGTATAGTTCAGAGAACCGAACCCTAACAAGAACGTGGTTCTCGTAGATCTCAACATAGATGGATTCACTCAAAGGTTATGAATCAACAAACTTGCAATTACTTCTATTATATAGATCAGAGACAATATAATGCGGAAGGGAAAAGTAATGCAAGACACCAGAATTTTGTTAACGAGGAAACTGCAAACCCAGCTGAAAAACCCCAGGACCTCGTCCAGATGTGAACACCCTTAGTATGAACGATATACAGACGCTAGCCTACTCTCAGACTTCAGACTGGAATGTATCGAGACTGAATTCACCCTACAAGCAATTCAGCTACCAATGTGCTCCTACGTCTCTTGGCTCCCGCAGAAACCTAGGTACTTGATTCCCCTAGATGACGTCCTTTAAAGGCCTAGGAGTTGCTCCACTTCCCTTCGTGAAGGCTAGCGTTACCCTGCCTCTAACAGGACGCCTAAAAGTATCCAAGTAATTAAACGATAATACGATTGTGATTTCCTTTAGACTTAAAGTCAAGGTTAATGGAAATCTGTTTTGTTGAATAGGGCTTATTGATCTAGCCTAAATAATTTTACCTCCTAACACTTGACGAACTTAGTATTAAACCTAGTTCGTGAATTTGCGTTAAGGAACTTCTAGGGTTTACGATTCAAGATCTACCTTATGAAGTTTCTATCAAATCTTGGTCGTGATAAGATTGAAAATATTCAAACGACCCAAGATACAGGATCAGGAATTTTACTTCTGACCTGTGCTTCACGATCCTCAAGTGAAGTCTTTCAATAGTCGTAGTCCAAAAGGACTTTGAGATGACAACCAACCTTTATGTAAGGATACACAGACGTGTAGAGGATTGAGATTGTATCTTGCAGAAGGTCATCTATTTATAGTGATCATCAAGGGAGGCTTTGCTTGAAAATTAAGCAACCTTGAGTAGGGCTCAAGCAAGTGGAGGGGAAGCATATGAAACACCTCGTCTAAGAAAGCAACTTTTTATGTAAGCAGCACTCGTAGAAAGATTGAATAAATAAAAATCGCACCCTTTGATGCAACTTCTTCCAAAATCAAACTCCAGATCCTGCCAGGGCGGGTTAGAAATCCCA
>JAJJMA010154111.1:21400-48924 GCA_023529015.1 Papaver nudicaule | reverse complement strand
AATTTCAGAAACATTTTGAATCTACCTTTTCTCTATAAAGAAGAGAAGATGGAGTTGAAGCTTTGTTGCCGTTTTCCTGTTTTCACAAACTCTCTTCCGATCTTCACTCACATCGTTCATACCTCTTACCACGCATCTAACCCTGTACCTCAATCAATCTCGAAAGGTAATTTCTTTAGATCTATCTTGTTTTTTTCATTTGGTTCTTAGGTTGTGTATGCTTAACAATTATTGTTTGCTTTAAGAATAGTTGAGTTTTTTTATTGTTCACTGCTTCTATTGTTTATGCTTAATAAGTTACTTACTTGTGGGTGTTGTGATCTATGGATCCAAACTTAGGGTTTCAACCAAAATTCTAGTTTTCTACTTTCATAACTTGCTATGTATTCAAGTTTTCTCATATGTTGTTTGTTGTTTGTTTTTGGTTCGTTTGTATGAAGATGTCAAGTCAGGATTCAGATGAAACTTCACCACCAACCACTAGTGGTACTCCTTCTAGTGGTAGTCCTGATGCTTTTCAAACTACTAGTACTCCCACCGGTAGCTGTGATCCAAGAATCCTTCGATCCAGATATCTCGTTGACCAAGATGAGCATGGTCGACCAATGGGAGTAAACGCCAGTAGGTTTGCTACCAAGACTGGAAAGCTCATCAGATCCCACTGTCCCGTCGACTGCAAAGACTGGAGGCTTGTACCTCAAAAGTGCAAGGACACGATGTGGGCCGCTCTAATGGTAAAGATCTCCCTTCAATCTATAATACAACCACTGTGTTTTTTTGTCCATTTATGCGTTACGCTGATGCCAACCGCAGTCTTTCGTTGCTGACATAAATACTTTGTTGTTCTTTTCAGGACACTTTCTGTTTCCCCATCGACGATGCTCTGGCTAGAGTGGCCGTTTCTGGGATGTTTCCACAGAAGTTTAGGTCCCACAAATGGGGACTACGGACCAAAATCCTTGACTTATGCAATACCTAGGAAGAGATGATTGCCCAGTGTCCATATGGCATGAACACCTGGGAGCGGTTTATCGACAACGAGCACGAGGAAGGAGTTGCAGAGAAGCATAAAAAGTTGGGAGCTAATCAGAAGCATAAAGAGTACACACATTGCTTAGGAAGACTCTCATATGCCAACAAGAGCTACATGGTGGTAAGTACTTTGGTGATTCTCTAAGAACATTTAAATTCTCCTTGGATGTTACCTTTACAACCCCTGATACTGTTCATACCGATTATACAGTCTAAAGAAGAGAAAAAACCTGTTGCTAAATGCCGTGGAGAACAATGGTTGCTTGGACACAAGCGCAATAATGGAGCCATAGTGACGGGTCTTGATGACAAATATGTGAGTATACAAGACTTATCCATTTTGAATGTTCACGTACACAAGACTCTTACAAAAAAAAAAAAATTCCCTTGAATTTCAGAAACTAGTGGAAGCTGCAGTGAAGAAGAGAAAGGCCCTGTTGGAAGCTGGCGAGGGAGAGTTAGAGGAGCTGTCTTTTGATGACGATCCACTTTCTGAAGTGTTTGGAGTTGACAAGCCAAGGAGCTATTGCCGTTCCTTTTCCTCAACTATGTCCATGAAGCATGCAGTAAATATGAAAGTAGGGGCGACCCTTAAATCTTCTGGCAAAAGCAAACTCACTGAATTTGATGCTGATGCTAGAATGAACCAGATGCAGCAAGATCTTACGCTTCTTTCAAAGGTGAGCTTCAAACATGATCTCCTATAATTAGTTCATTTATGTCTTGTGTATATTGTGCATTGTATATATCAGATTCTAATCAGATCAATTTTTGAATGTATTTGTCCTGCTTACAGCATGTTATGAGTTTTATGGCTGCCATTGGAAGGGTTCAGGATACTACTTCTCCTTCCAGTCAAACAACTTCTGCCCCTGGTGATCTTTCTGATTCTCCAATCAGAGAATCATGTTCAGTTGCTGTAGCTGACACTGTTGCTGAAGCTGTTATACATCTTATGGGAGATCATCAGGTGCGTCTTATCAACAGGAAAGGGGATGCAGTTGCAACTGGTCATGTACTTGGTGGAGTGCAGGGGCAGTCTTGTCATGGGGCTACCGTGAACCACAAAGTGGAGAGAGTTGTATGTGTTGAGGAAGTCATGGATGCGCTCTATCCTGTTCCCGATGCTCCACAAGGGGATGACTACAATGTTTTGGGAGATCTGAGTAGGTGGACAGTGCTTCATTATATGTCCCATAACCAGGATGATCCTTGTTTGAGCACTTCCCACTTCTTGCAATGGTTTTTTGTGCAGCTTAACTTTAACACTTTTATATACTGCTGCTTTTTTTTGTTGGGTCTTTTGGGTATCAAGTACGGACATATTTCGAGTTACACTTGTGTAAGTGTAATTGTTTGGACATCCTTATTATTATTAGTATGTTGTGTGTGTGTATATATATATATATTTGTATCAAATATTCGATGTTGTTTATTTATTTATTTGCTTTTGTGTACCTGTCAACCCCTTTTTAACTCCGCCATTTGAGATGCCGGTCCCCAGCCCGGGTAAAGGAGGAGGGAAGAGGACCAGTTTGTTATATTTTTGCAGGAACTTGCAGAATGGTTGAGCTTGCTATAAAGAGACAATCAAATACCAGGTAACATAGTTACTTACTCGTTCATGTTCTTGGATAATTATGTATTCTAGTTCGTTTCATACTGACCTACATGTACACTTCTCTTCTTTGCTGGTATGACGGGCACACAAGTGGGAGAAAGTGGCCTTTTCCGTTGTCAAATCAGCTCCTCAGTTAGTTAGAATATAAGGTATATTACTGATATTAAAATTTCTGAGTTTGATCCTTTTAGTGCTCATCTTACTAACTTATGTCTACTCTTTTGTTATTTTCAGGTTGTGATCAAGTTCATATACTTTGACCAGTGATGATGCTTCTTGCATTAGTGAGTAAACTCTCAATATGCCTGTTTTCAGTATTTGTTCACGTTTCTATGGTACATTAACTAAGGTTGATACTTACTATCTTTATGTTTATTTTTTGAAGATTCAACGCGCAGACTTGAAGCTAGAGAATACCAGTGAGGAGGTAATCTAGGGTTGATTCTGCTGGTATGGCAGGTGCAGAAGTGGGAGAAAATTGTCCTTGCAAAGGTTGTCCAAGAGTTGGAATGAATTCCTCCCAACCACTACCAATGTTTTTGGAATGAATTCCTTCCAACCATTGGATAACCTTTAAAGACATCGCTGTTATTATTTTTCATTCTTGTTATTCCACGGTGCTGCTGCAGGTCTCCTTTTTTAAGCTCAGGTTTGTTCATTACCTGATATTATCTCTTGAATGCTTTAGTTGTGATATCCTGTTTCATTTCATTTATCAATGATATTTGCTGATAACTTGTCTTAATTTACTGTAGAAGTGGAAGAACTGAGATGCTTAATCTTTTTGGTGATTTCCCCTAGTAGTTATTTTCAGGTATGAACTCTAATTACTATGATTGTGTATGATTGCTAGTGTGCTTCAGTTACAAATGAGAATTAAGCTCATTATCAGTTTAGTTCTGTGGTCAAATATTTGAGCTACTGTAGCTTGTTCTCTCTTTCATATAAGATGAGAATTATGTCGTAGGCGTATGCCAGGGCTTCGGCTACCTTACCGCATAGCCTAAACTAAGATGAAGTTGTTTGTTATACCCAATATTGCATGTTATTCATATGATTATAGACAATTCTGTTAGTGGGTCATATTATGTTATTCAAGTGGATGTTCTGTCAACTATATAGACAACTCAAAGCTTTGTTTCCTTGTTTCACAGAACTCTCACATCTGAGGTCGACTGACTACTCCATTCGGCGTCCTAAAAGCTTCTTCTGATCCAAGGTATCATTACAGAACATTGCATAAACTGAAAACTCCTGAAACACACAACCTTCTAATCTAGGAGTAGTAAAAACACATGGCAAAAATGTATGTATGTCTGTTTTATAAATATAGGGTTGTGAATGAGTGTAGTGAATGGATGTATAAACGGTTGTATGATTTTCAGAGTTTCAATGAAATGCGTGTGTTAGTTGAATGAGAATGGATGTATTTCAGTGGGAATGAATTGAAAATTACAGGAATTCGATTCAGTATTGCAGGTTTAGAAATGAATTGTATTGTATTGCATTGCAAGTTCAAGAAAGAACTGTAGTGCAGGTTCACAAATGAACTGTATTCCAGATTCCGGAATGAATTGTATTCCAGGTGCAATTGTAACGCAGGGCTTAACGCTTGTCAGCGTTATTTTTTTTTTAAAATAATACAGTTTCTTCCAACGATAACAGACGTTACACAAATCCGTTAGTTGCAAAAACACGTGGCAATCCTAAAAACTGTTACAGATGCGTTTTCCACGAATAAAAACGTTGACTAAGCCGTTAAAATTTATCCGTTACACGCCGTGGTTTAACGGGAGCAAAAGTTGTTGGATCCGTTACGACAGAAGGACAGGCGGCGAGCGCTGAACCGTTGGAAAATAGATTCCACCAGTTCATTCCGTTACTTTAACAGTTAGGGTATCAGTTACGCAGACGCAACGGCGCTGGTTGTTTCAAAACAGTTACGAAAAATGCCAGTTTGCAAACGGATAAACCGTTACTGCACAAAACCGTTGGGTATAAACGTTGCTGTTAAGAGTTGGTTAATCCGTTGCTGCCCACCGTAACGGGTAGACCGTTACAGTAGGTTGCCACGCGGCACGGTATGATGGTATGCCTCATCCGTGACAATATTTACTGCAACAGATGCATGTGTTGCTGTAATCATAATTACAGCAACGGCAGTTCCGTTGCTGTAATTATTGTAACGGCAACAATAACGGCGTCCCGCCAACGGCCACTCGCCATTGCTAAAAAGGCAATTTCGTGTAGTGGGAGTATGAAGCACTCTTAGATCGACATTGGTTATGCAGCAGGGAAAGTGAAGCCACGCTCTACCCCAATTAATATTGAAGCAGCGACACCATTAAAATTGTGGCTCACAAATTCAAACAATTACAAAAGAAAATGATACGTATATCAGTGGCAGATGATATTTTAGTTTTAAATCTGGGTTTTAAATTTTTCATAATGATTCAGTTTTGATGGCACGGGCAATATACTAGTATCTTTTCAACCTACTATCTTGTCATTCCAACCCCAATCATCTGAAGTACAATACCTCGGAGCACTGATCTCTTGTTCCATCTGATCTAGGATTTCAAGGCGACCTTTTAATGCATGTCCTGAACACTCACTGATATACCTAAAGGAACCCCAGCTACATTTACATCCATCCGAATAGCAGTAATTCCATCTCGCGAGCCTGCAACTTTGATGTGTATTTCAACTTTGCCATGATGGCACGGGATTGGACTTTTCTTTTGCCATCAAATCTGAATCATTACTGATATTTTAGGAGGAGTCCACAGTAAAACACAAAGATTTCACCCACTCGATTGGAAATAACCCATTTGATTATGAGCAGCTAGCAACCGATGAGTGAACACTAATTAACACAAATAGGGTCTGTTTTTTCCTCATCTTGAATTATATGACTGAAATGTATAATGTGTATGCTAGCCATCTCTGTGGAGAACTAATCTAGAGTATAATGGGAAATGAATGGAGAATGTATCCTAAATAATTCTTCCACTACCACAGATTTCTGCCGTTTTGACAACAATTGGTGTTCGATCTGTTAATATCATAGTTGGGTTTGTTTTTCACTAAAAGGGAGGGCTGTGCAGGTTTGTTCTCATGAGTTCATGGTATTACCTGTACTAAGAAGGGGATTAACATGGTAAGTTCCTCTGTTAATAGCGTATTCTCATTTAAGTCACACAATAAAACAGATTCACCCAAAAGTCCTTTGTAACGGATTTTCCGTTAGGGCAGAGTTAGGTCAGGGTTAAATCAGAGGGACCCCACCATAATCAATTAATTATTCACCCAAATTTACTCTATTAGCCTCACCGATTCTGCAATTCTCAGATTACCCTCGAGTTACCTAACCATCAGATGAGAAATGGAAATCGATGAAACCCTACGGTGGATAATCAAGCTTAGAAATATAAATGAGAAAACCCTAAATTATTTCCTCTCACACTTGTCGCTGCTGTCTCTTCCTTCTTACTTCTACCTCCTCATTTCTTCTTCATACAGTTTACAAATCAATAACTGACGACGACACCAATTGGTTTAAGTTTCAATTGATGCTTTGGATTCGTAAAACCGATCTGTTGGAGACGAGATGCGTAACCCATCAATTGAAACTGAAATCAATCGGTTCCTGTTTTGATTTCAAGTAAAAAAATCGTTTGAATCGGATAAAAATTAACTTGTTTTGTTGTTGGAGACGAGATTGGTGGAGATCAATAGCTAGGGTTCACACTTTCTATGAATTATTGATTTTTTTTTGTGCTGGTGGTGGTGGTGTTGGTGGTGGTCAGATGTGGTGGTGGGTTATCTTAAGTCGATTGTGTTTATGAGTTAAATCGATTATGTTTAATTATTGCTCATGATAGTAACTTGATATCAGAAAACTTTTGTTTTTTTTTGTAAAACCTAATTTGGTTTGGGGATTTCTGATTGTCTGGCTTATGGGTGTTGAATGGGATGCAATTGAATGAATTAATTTGAGCTTTGTATGATTTATAAAAATGGTTCTTGTCTGTGAATGATTTTATTGCAGGGACGGAGCTGTAATTGATCATGGTTGTGGTGGTGGTGGTGGTTCCAGAGTTCAGGTGGTCGCCTTGGGGATGGTTTAGCCGTTTAGGGTCCAGTTCAGGGGTTCAGGTAGTGGCTGTGGGTGTTCAGGGTTGAGTTCAGGGTTTAGGTGTGTTGGCTGTGGGTGTTTAGGGTTGAGATTAGGTTGTTTCAGGGTTTTTTCAGGGTCAGGGTGGTGGTTCAGGGTTTTTTCAGGGTCAGGGTGGTGGTTCAGGGTTTTTTCAGGGTCAGGGTGGTGGTTCATGGTTGTTTCAGGGTCAGGGTGGTGGTTAAGAATTTGATTGAGTTTAGGTGTGTCTAGGTATGCTTGGGTTAACTTTGTAAGGGTAAGTTAGGGAGATTTAGGGTGTTATTATTGATGAGGTGGCACCGTTTTTTGGGTTTTCAAATGTCGGTTGTTAAAACAAACAGAAAAGATATATTGATAAATCTGTTAAAAGGTAGGACATATATGTAATTAATCATTATGAGAGGGATATATCACTAAAAAAACCCTACTAAGAAATCTACTTCTGATTCTGACACATCAAAGAACAATTCCTTTAAATGAACATGAAACTATATTATCGCACTAAAAACAGCAAGTAAAGCAATTGAGTAAAGACTATTGATTACATGTTTGGCCTTGTATCCCAATTCCAAGCCTTATCAGGAAGGGTAACACGGCAAATGGAAGGATGTTGGCGGTACTCCCGACATCTAATCCTCTTCAAAAACCTCATTACATCGTACTGTTTCTTCCTCCATAACTCAGACACGTACTTGTAAGCACCTATCGACACAAATCCAATACACACATTAATCAAATACTAATAAGCAGCAACTCACATGTCTAAACACAGACTTTTAGCAGCGAAATCAAACTGTGGCAGCTAATGGCAATGGATTTCATTATAACAACTATGAGCAGCAGAATCATTAAAAAGATAAGAAATCATAAATAAGTGAACATACCTTAACACAACTCACATGGAAGTATGTCTGACCATAAAGTACACCAAAATTTTAGTGTTGTAATCATATGCCTGAATCATCAGTATTATCAGTAGTATACCCATTGTTTGTTCAGTAAATATACTTATAATGTATTAGTTGTATGAAGTGTAGGATTGGAAGCCAAGGGAAAGGAATTTCACAGCCACATCAACTAACTATTAACTGAGTTTGAAGCTGTATTCGTAGGGAGCAACAAGAAGCTAACAGGTGTATTCGGCAAAGTTTTATGATTTGCGCAGGTGAAAATTTGAAGAATAATGACAGATTGGGTGAATTTTTTTACATTATTGTATTCTAAGGTTTACATTTTGATTCTATTGGTTGATGTTTAATTTATAGGAAGCAATTTTTTACCTCCATGGGTTGCACTTGCTGTAAATCTAAGGCCTTGTGTTTGGGAATACATATGCTTCTGACTTTCTGAGTACCTGCAGTTCAAAGAACTTTGCAGTGGAAGATAATGCAGAATGTAAAAATATTTGCTGATACTAATTTTCTAGATGTTTCTTTTGTGTGCATTCTTTCGATTCTTTGTCAAACATCTGCATTGTTTGTAATGCAGGACTAATGAGAACTTCATGCTTGAATTTTTTTCTGCCATGCCCAAGTTACCTGACAGCTACCTGATGCAGTAGGAAATACTTGCAGTCAGTGCCTTGAAAAGGTGTTTGCAACAGAATAAGCTCACATTCTTCGAGTTCCCTTCAAGAATGAAAATGGAATTCTTCGTAAGTGGATCTCTAGGTTTGAAGTATGGCCTTACTTGGAGCAATACACTTATCAGTCAAGCTTGTAGTTACCATCACGCTAATAATTTGTGTATTTGAAATACGTTTAGCTTACAGAAATTTCATCTCTGACAGGATGTTGCTAAAGAACTTGCGGCTGAATTGAAAGGAAAGCCAGATCTCATAGGTGGCAACTATAGTGATGGAACTCCTTGATATTAGAACCCTTTTTGTTGGTGTAACGTAGTCACTGGAACCCGTTTTGTTGTTTTCTGTTATGTAACTCCTTGATATTGGAATTGCTGAAAGAAATGATGGTTGTCGATTTTTGCAGCGTCAAGTGCAGTAAAGGATCTGTTAATGGAGTTGGCTGTTTTGTAATGGAGGGGAAGGGCATCTGCACTTGTTCTTGAGCTGATATAAGACTTTTCCAGATGGTAAGATCTATTTGCCATAAAATGCTTGCTTCCAACATATCCAGTCGCCCTAGTTGGCTGCTAGATTGCTACATCAGCTAACAGAAATTCAGCTGCAAGAAAATGGAGGTAGAATACAGTAGCTGCAGGAAGAAAATCAGTCGCTAGGTTTGTAGTGGTTGGATTTAAATAACCACAAACATATTTATGTACTCGCAACAAGTTGGTCGTAAGAGAGCTGCTGCAGGTAATAGAGATTTTCAGTGGCAAGATGGTAGTGTAACTAGCGACTAACATTTTTTTAGCCGCAAAAGATGGTAGTTATAGGGTTCCTGCGGCCAAATTTTGAATTAGTCGGTAACATTTGCTCGCAAGAGACCAATTTTCTTGTAGTGAAGTATGTCATAAGTGCAGCACGAAATCCAGAATTTGCACAAAAGTTACATGTTGTTTTGTTAGAGAGTGGTGCAAAGAAGGCTGCATGGGAGAAGAAGCTTAGTACAATGTTTTTTTTTTTTTAAGAATTGGTGGTACTGAAAACTGTTTACTGATGCATATTCAGTGGTTTTGCAAAGTTTCAAACAGCTTGTGTTAATTTAATGAAGGGTGGAATCAGTTGAAACATCTTGACTCAGTATGACTCGATTACACTACACGAATTCAAAGATTTACCAACAACAGCATTAGTGACGGTTTGCATTTCAGCAACGCGCATACGCTGTTGGGAAGCTCGTAACATCTTCAATGGTTAGTGAAAATGCGATCTGTTACAGTGCTCCGTGTTTTTGTTGGTGCAATTACCCGCCTACCCTCAATATTTGGGTGCACTTCCTAAGTTAGCCTCGACTTTTCTTTTCCCCGCCCCACTTTTGGGCTGATGAAATTTCAACCCCAGCATTATAACAGAACCGGATTTTTATTTCAACGGATTAACTTAATACCACAGATCCGAAAATAAGAAAACCCAAAAGAAAATAAAAGAAAATCAACTGAAATTATGAAACCATTTATTATTTCTGAATTAGCTCAGCTGTATGTCCAACACCAACAACTTAAGCTGCCACATCCACTCATTTCTCTCGCTGGTTTCTTTTTCTCTACCGGATTCTTTTCTATCACCAGTTTCTTTCCCTGCCGACGTCGATTTTGACCGGCAAATTCGTCGAGCACAGTGAGATTTAGCGTGCGGGAACTTCATCAACATCATTGAATCAATCAAATCTTCTATGAAATATCGATTTGGAAACTGGTTTGAGTTTAGTCGATTTCTTATAGAAGGATTGAAACTGATTTCAAATTTTGGATCTGACGATGCTCTATTGGTTAAGGTATTTCACTTGTATCCCTTTGAATTAGAAATTTACAACATCTATAGTCGAAACCATTGAGTGTCAATGATTAGATTTCTGGTTATGAGTATTGAAGGTCTGAATCTCTCAGATCTGTTTGTTGTTGTAGGATTTTTATTGATTTGTCTGATTTTTGTGTTTGTTGATTGTCATTAGAAATGTAGATGTGTTTTAAGTTCATGGTAGTCTGTATTTCCATGTGATTGTAGGTGTGGTTAGTTCATATATTGTACTCTGGTTTGATAATGTTACACTGTTACAGCCAACTAGTTATTCATAAACAAATCCAAAGATAAACAAGCAAAAACATTACAGCCTCCATAGACTTATAATAACACTCTGAAACTGAAAACTGCTTATTTCCTTTATCTATTTCACCAGCAGTCTTATAACTCTATTGCATATAGAGTTGGATTTGTTGAAATTTAGGAAGAGAATTTATTAGATGATAGAATGTAGATATGTTATTGGAGAAAACAAGCTAAGAAAAGCAAAATCAGAAAAACAAGTATCCCAATTGAATATAGAGCTAGAGAGCATTACATTGCCTAGTGCTATATTGAGCAATAACAATACAAAAATGCACAATGCAAATACACAGAACTGAACAAACCAAAACTATATTGAGCAATGTAGTGCTAGTGTTATGGTGCCGAATCCCTTTCAGTTAAGGACAAAATCTCGTTTACCACCAGACTACATTACATTGCCTAGTGCTAGTGTCTATAAACTCAGCAACCCTATGAGAAATCTACCTACATTCCATCTGTTTATTGGTTGTTTGAAATTCTTCAACCAGAATTCTGGCTCTAGAATTTTGGCTCCATGTAATTTGGCACTCGAAGCAGGAGTCCCATAGAGTACATAACATTGCCTAGTGCTAGTGTTCTATAAAATCACCATTTCTTTCTCTGAAAATCACTCACTCTTTCTTCAATTCTTATCAGTGAAAATCATATTCAATACTTTCAATCTTTTGTTTGTTAATCATTCAGACTTTCATCCCCACTTTCAATTATTAAAACAAAAAACAAAGATATTCATATTCATTACATTAACAAAATAGTTCCATTAAAGATATTCATATTCATCATTTACAACCAGTTAACAAGGGCTACTTCGCATCATAGCCCAAAATCCCCAAAACAACCTGAACTTTTCCAAAAATCCACCAACATAACACCTGAACTTTCCCCAAAATCACCAACCACCAAAAAACATCAACACTTAAAACCGATAAATAACAACCTGAGCAGACAAGAAGAGACAAAGACTACTACTACTACCTAATTAGCCGTCTTCGAGAAGATTTTTCTTCAATCTTCAATAAATTGAAACCTCTCTCGAAGATACAAAATTGATGAAGATTTACAGATATGGTTTGCAACGAGGGAATTTAGTCATCATCCTCGGCACCATGATCTGAGTCATCTCCCATCATGTGGTAATAGTCCTCAGGATCAATATCATCATCAACACTAGAAGCAGGAGTCCCATAGCCTTTCCTTTCATCATCTTCTTCTTCATTTTCCTCTGCATCCTTATCCTCCAACTCTTCAGACGCCTCAGATTCCTGCTTCTCATCAGATAAGGGTTCAAGCATGGTTCTAGCAAAAATCGCAGGGTATTGGGTTTTCTCCTTCCAATACAGACGGAAAAGTCTCTCCCTTTCTTTCTGAAGATCTCTTTCATCTTCAGATGTTGTATCCTCTTCACTTTCTTCCATTGCTACTTGACCTTGATTCTCCTATTCTTCACTTTCTTCTTCAGTTTCACTTCTCCTCCCATAATGATCATCACCACCCATCTTTCTGATTTTCCTTGCCTCCCTCTGGCTTAACCATAGATCAAACTCAGGAGTATGATCAGCCATCAACTGAAGAAATTCCTCTCTCGCTTTCTTTATCTTGATTTGACTATTCAATTCATTCACCAAGTTTTCCATTGAAATCCGCGACAATCCGAGAGCAAGTTCTTTCACGAACTGAAAGTATACATAATCTTCAGCATTGTTTGCACCATTGTTGTTGTTCTGATCAGCATTGTTTGCACCATTGTTGTTGTTCTGATCAGCCATTGTGGTTTCTCACTTTTCTCTATAATTTCTTTAATTACTCTATATTTTGGTATACCTTTGCAAATCTCCTCTTATCTTTGCACCAAGATTA
The DNA here is from genome assembly GCA_023529015.1 of Papaver nudicaule. Taxonomy (NCBI): domain Eukaryota; kingdom Viridiplantae; phylum Streptophyta; class Magnoliopsida; order Ranunculales; family Papaveraceae; genus Papaver; species Papaver nudicaule. The sequence goes on along the minus strand of JAJJMA010154111.1, from coordinate 36,525 downwards.
ACGCGTCTATTTATGCACATTTACTGCCGGTGGTTATTTCCAATGAAAATGGTTCCTTTTCAGACACAACTCTGATCAAAAGTCATCTCAATTTCCATTTCCCTATGCCCATTTTTCTCTCTTGAGAACACTCCTCCTCCCACGCGTTTCCAGCACCATCATTAACAACATTTATTATTAGTCATTACCTAATCCTATCATGTAGCTGTGGCTAGGAAGGCTGGTCTAATCTGGTCGTTTCCTATGTCCAAGCATGGGTCTAGGCTGATCTAGGCTGGTCTATTCTTCTTTTTCTGCGTTTTCTTATGTCCAAGCATGGGTCATGGGTCAGTTTTATTTTCTAGTAATTTTTAGCAAAATGCACAAATTAGGTCAGGGTGCCAGTGTATTATATTATCCTTTGTATAAGTCATGTTTATACAATTGGGAAAATATTCTACCCATTCCCTTTTTATAGTTCTACTTGGCAAGTTGTGGTTGTTGAGAAGGGAACGTCGAGTCCCCTTAACAAAATGAATTAACCGTCGGTTACCGTTGGAATATCAACAGTTGCCGGCGGTTAGAATACCAACAGTTGCCGGCGGTTAGATTACCAACAGTTGCCACTTATCATAAAATATTAGGGTAATATAAAACCATGGGCGTGATTAGAGAGATTCAAGGTTGAAATTCACCATTTTCCAATTTCTCTGCAACCATGAATCCCAATCAAAAACCAACTAATAGTGCTGATGATGAAGAATCAAGGATGTTGCAGGATGCATTTGCAACAGTGAGGAGGATGGTTGCAAATGTTCCAACAATGGAGAGGGGTGAATGTTCAAATCAACCTGAATTTGAAGAAGTGGATAAAGAGAATCTGACTGATGAGAATGAAGAGAATGTTGAATTTGAAGATGGGGATTCCTGGAAAATACAAGTTAGGAAAGAAGGGGGTCCATACATGCCTGCAACAGAGGGAATTGCATTTTATAGGGATGAATGGGTGGTTATGGGTGGAAAGCAAGTTGGGTTTTATGGGTATAAGCTTCCCACTGAATTGAGGTATGAACTGCAGAAAGTTCTTTCTAAATCCCTGGCATTTAGGAGGAATCAGAGGCTTCCTGTAATCCAAGCCATCGTAAGCACTATACCACCACCAATTGTGCCGGAAAATCAACCACCACCTATTGTAGAAGAAGTAGTGGATCAAGTTAGGGTCAATAATGCAATTAGGAAAGCATACATGGATAAACGGATTGAGCACCACAAAGCTTTGTTTCCTGATTTTGGTGATAATCCGGTCCCAGATGGCTCGGGCCATTGGAACCGCAACATGATCGCCTTCAATGCAGGCCTAAAAGATATGAAAGCCAAATACGGGCCTTTCACATATGATGAAGAGGAGGCTGCTGAGTTTATGGAGAGCACTGGTGAGACTCTTGTTGCTGCTGATATTGGTGGTGCAAATGGTGGTGGTGTTGCTTCTGCTAATATTGTTCCTGGTGCAAATGCTGGTGTTGTTGCTGCTGCTAATATTCTTGCTGGTGCAAATGCTGGTGTTGCTGCTGTTAATATTGTTGCTGGTGTTGCTGCTGCTAATATTGTTGCTGGTGCAAATGCTGGTATTGCTGCTGCTGCAAATGCTGACATTGAGATGATTGACCTTGTTTCTGATTGAATGTTTCAATTTAAGTTTCTGACATAGTCATGTTTTTAGTTCCTTGTTTAAGTTCATATGTTTTTGGGATGTAAGAATTATCAGTACAATGTATAAGTCAGTACAATTGTGGTTTTTGGTTTATTTTGGGATGTAAGATTTATCAATGCAAGTTCAGTACAGTTGAATACTGATCACAGAATTGAACAGAAATTAGATTAAACATTCCTACTTTGTTCAACATCTGGTACATTTAAAAAACCCAAAAATTGTCAAATCCTTTAAATAAGACTTCCATGTAATTACACCAAAAGTTAAATCATCCTTGATTGTGAGAATTCACTTGATCCTTGTCATTTGGTGCTTCAGTGTCATTTGGTGCTTCAGTTTCATTTGACCTCTTCTGTTCTCCAGCCCGCACCACCCAGTCAAACTGCAAATATGGAAAATTGAACATATTATTGACAAGTTCTGTTTTCACATTTCTAACTCAGATTCACATAACAATCTGGATATCATCAAATATTAAAGCTACAACCAATATAACCAATCGAACTTATGAAAATAACTAGGTGATAAAAATGACAAACAAAAAACAGAACACAGTAAATGAACACAAGAAGATAAACGAAACAATACCACAAGTGTTCTGTTGTTCGAGTAATGAGATCTGGATAAGTTGAACAATTTCCTACAAGCCAATCACAGAAGAACCAATATTCAGTGAATAAGTTGAAAATTACCAAAAGTATTCATTTTTACCCATTCACTAAGAAAGAAAACTATCATGTATACGTACCCCTAAACATTTCATTGAAGGATGATCAACTAGAAACTCGAGATCTCGAATCCGTTTATCCTTCTCTGCAATCTCACGTCTAAGGTTCTCGTTCTCGGTTTTTAACTTTGCAGCCCAACTGGGTTCAGGCTGACCACCCCAGAATTCTTTTGGCTTGACAAAGTTTCCAAGACATCGAACACGACTCTTTTTATCATCTCCCATCACAACTGCAACTGAATCATTAGGCCCAGAGATAACTACTCCACTTTCAGGTTGGCTAGCCAGGTTTTGGTATTCCACCATTCGACCCTATACATAGTTCATGTTCAAAATTGATGTAAGCATCAACTGTGATAACCACTTTTCAAATTTAAATGCAGAAAAGAAAGTATACAGTCATAAAAGTATATGTGTAGTTCAGCTGCCACGGGTTCCATAACTCGAACTTCTGATCCATCCGATGTTTTTTGTTTCTTTAGATGGGTCTCCTTGAAATATTTCAAGCCGCTCAGGGAATCTTCCTAGTTTATCTTGCAACTGTAAAAAGAGTTTTGAGTAGAAAATATTGTACATACAGGCTATATAACAAATCATCATAAATAATCTTAGTGCTGGGCATATGCTTTACCTCTCTTGTTTTTTCTATGTGTGGCTTACGGCCACAGGTGTGCTTAACTTTTTATTTCAATATATTCTGTACATTCTTAACAGCTTTAATCTGTGACAAAGAAACGAACAAAAAGCATTCCCATGAGAATATAATAGAGTGGAAGTAGCCACACATAGGGTCTAGTAATTCAAAAATCAAAACTAAGAAAAACCAATGGAGCAACTTACTTGGTTGTCCTCCTGGCTCCACAGTTCAACCAATGCTTTCCATTGACTCTTGAAAACTTGCTTAGGTAGGTTTGCAAGATTTTCTTCCAGAGTTTTTTCCTTGTCGAATCCTTTTTTTTTCATCTAGGACTTGTGATCCCTCCATGTGGCATTCAGTTTTCGAGAAAGTAGTCGATCAACATCAACGTCCTCCGAAAAGCTGAATTTTTGCTGACATAAAAAGGCAGATTACAATTTTTGAGATAAAGAAAATTCACTGTACAACAACTCTTTAAGTAATAATGGCACACAATTACCTTGATTTTTCGTATTGCTTGCCCAGTTTTTCGTCCAGGCATACGCGACCAGTGAAACACTGATAATGGCAATACATTGCCATCTTCAGCTAGATATCGAACATACTCAGCCAGTTTTTTTGCGCCCTTTTTGCAAGGTGTTCCCATCAGCATCTCCACTTGGATCTTCTCTCTATCTTTGAGGTCTTTAAGGAACTTCAACTTCCGTTTCTTTCGCATTGTTTTTACGCGCGACAACACCATCCTACAACAAATTCATAGAAACAATCTTAGTAGACAAATTAATTCAAACCTAAATGATGTAATCATCCATAAATTTAAGTCTTAACGAACCCATATTCGACGTACCTATATTTATATCTACACAAAGTTGAGGATCAACCAAATTTCAATTTGAACAAAACAGTTCTTAGTTAACATAAATCAGACAAATATCAAACAAATCTCCAAACAACAATATCAAACAAATTCCTAAATCAGAAACTAGAAATTACTGAAGAAACCCCTAGATTCACCTCGAAATGAAGGAACCCTAGCTCACAGATGCGTCTCCAAGGAACCCTAGCCTCCAATTGGAAAAATTAGAAAGTTGGGAGAGATTGATGGAAAACTGAAAATATCTAGCGACTATTCCCAATTTTATTGGCCACGTGTTGGACCAATAAAGTTGTTTATTCTAACCAGATACATCACTATTCTACGGAAACAACAAAACCGTCTCATACATCACTTTTTTCAACGGAAACAACAAAACCGTCTCATACCTTACTATTTTCCACTGCCATTAGGGATTTGAAATGGAGTTCAGAGGAAGATTGTAACTCTCACTTGCCCAAAATGGGTTCTTTTATGGTTCTACAAGGATTCCACCTTGAATTTGCCATTTTTGGATATGATCAGTGCTACTCTAGAAGAGCCTGGCTCCGAGTATGGCAAATTAGGGAGTGGTCTGGAGTTCAGAGGAAGATTCTCAAATACAACACTATTTTCAACGGAAAAAATGTAACCGTCTCAGAAATATCACTATTTTCGACGGAAACAACAAAACAGTCTCGGCTATATTAGTATTTTCCACGGAATCCAAAAAACCGTCTCACCTACATTACTATTTTCTACGGAATGTATCAAACCGTCTCAACTACATTACTATTTTAGTGAGTGGTTTGGAGTTCAGAGGAAGATTCTAACTCAAACTTGCCCAAAGTTGGTTCTTCTAAGGTTCTACAAGGATTCTTCCTTGAATTTTTCATAAATGGATAGGATCAGTGATCCTGCAGGCTTAGATTCATGGTAATTATGTTCAACTAGCAAAAAAATGTAATGATTTTTAGATTGTTGTCCCATGGCTTAAAACCCACCCACTTATGCCGTTGACCACAAATTTAAATTGACTTGACATAGTTGACCAGATATTTTTGCCGTGTTTTCGGCTCATTAATCGAAGTGAAAAGAAAATCTCTCATCTATTATTGAACTCTCATCTCTTGTCCGAAAGTTGGAGCTCAAAGTTAGATCTCAAATTTCGTTTCCCTCTCAAATCTCCCCTCTGATTCTTCTTTTCCCCCTAGAAAATCATCTCTCTCTTCCTGAAATTTTGGTTTCCCTATCAAATATGTTTTCCCTCTTCTACCAAAATCAAAACCATTTCCGATCTAACTTTTCTGTAAAAACAGAGGAAGATGGGAAACTCTTTCCTCTTTCCTGTATCCCATATCTCTCTACTCTTATCTCGCTCATATCTCTGGTAATCTAAGTAGATTTCTAGTTTATATTAGATTTATTTTGGTTGTTATCTCTTTCCATAGGTTACAACCAAAGTTAGGGTTTTAACATAAGTATAAGTTGAGATCTGTTCAACCTTTTTTATGGGTAAATGTTGAGATGTGTTAATATGTTGTTAATCAGTCATTTCTTGGTGTAAGCACGAATACATTAGTTTGTGTTATTATCATTAGTTTATCTTGGTGTAATTGGACCATCTCACTGCCATTGAGTACTTGATGGGATGTATTATTGTTTTTCCAAAACACCATGTAGTTTTTGGAGAGGAGGGGTATTTTTTGGAAAGATTGCTGCAAATGAAGGAGTTCAATGCAACAAACTTTCCATTCAATACTCCTACCTCTCTAATTTACATTGGTGAGTAAACTACGAATACGCTAATTTTTTTAGTTTCTCTTGGTTGATTTTTACTTACTACATTGTCTTTGTCTTGCGAGGAGGTTGTTTGAGCACCGGGCTGCTGTAGGACACTAAGGTTTGTTTACATATCATATGATCTCTTTATTTATATTAGTGCTACATGCTTTGGAGTAATAGGAAGAACTCACCATCATTCAAATCGGAGATGATTCTTACTTACTTTCACCATCTTTGTTTTGCTAGGATTCACTGTGGCCGTACCAACACCAGTGCAGAAGGAGAAAGACATGACAGTATTGATTCTTACTTACTTCCATCATCTTTCAAGGATAGTTTACTTCCCATTTGGATAGCATCGCAGGACATTGATACATCTGTGCTTTTGTTGTTGATTGGATGATGGCATCGCAAGTCAGATGTGAGAAAAGTTGCCCATGCAGATCTTAAGTTAGTTTCCCTTCAGATGTAATCTCTTCAAATTTGCTTTCAGGTATTCAATTGCCATGCATTATTTTTTTTTCCAAAACACCATGTAGTTTTTGGAGAGGAGGGGTATTTTTTGGAAAGATTGCTGCAAATGAAGGAGGTCAATGCAACAAACTTTCCAGCCAATACTCCTACCTCTCTAATTTACATTGGTGAGTAAACTACGAATACGCTAATTTTTTTTAGTTTCTCTTGGTTGATTTTTACTTACTACATTGTCTTTGTCTTGTGAGGAGGCTTCTTTGAGCACGGTGCTGCTGCAGGACACCTTTTTCAACTTCAGGTTTGTCTACATGCATATCATATGAGCTCTTTATAATATTATGTTCTACATGCTTTGGAGTAATAGGCACATTTTCTGGGTTTTGCGAGGATTCACTGTTGCAAGTCTGGGCTTTGTATGTTCCAATGGGGGATGATAACTCGGTTTGTTTTTTTTGGCATCGTATTTATGCAAAAGCATAACCTGGCAATGATACATTATAAATCAGCAAGCATTGCAATTGTTATAATGTATTATTGTCCTGTTATGTTTTTACATGTGCACATTCAGGATTTGTTCATAGGCACATTCAGCGACATCAGTGTAAAGCTTTTCGTGATTATCAGAATCGATGGTCACATTCGGCTACCATTATCTTTGTTTTGTGGGATTCACTGTTGCAGTACCATCAAAGTGCAGAAGGGGAAAGATATGACTGTATTGGTCCTGCAAGACTCTAGTTCTCATAAAATGAATTTACTCTAGTTTTTGTAAAGAGCCTAGCGGGATAGGTACGCAACTATGAAACAAGAGTTGTAGTTGTGTTTCAAGGACGGTTTGTTTCCCATTGGTGAGTGAACTATTATTATACCTGCTCAGAAAATCAAAATGTATGAGTATTTGGTCGAATTAGATGTATGTTGCACTTAGGTCTCCCTGTTGTAGGAGATAGTTAAGGTCAAACTTTGTTCATGCTATATTTGCTAGATGTATGAGTAGTATGGCATGTTACATAATAATAAGAGAATCGTATGGGTATTCGGCGAGTAGTGAACTTTCATGTGATTGATGGAGCTTTAGCCAATGAGAGGCTGGTGCACTCACTCTTGTATGTCAGCAGATTGCTTCTTGTTTAGACGCAATCAACCTACACATATGAGCGGGAAGTGTACTGGCTCATTTAGCTATATTGACAGTAGAATTGCTTATCCTATAATGACAGCAGAATCACTTATATGTGAAGATGTTTGCAGTAGTTCTTTCTTTTTTATTTGTCATGTATGCAGTTAGCATACTATTCTACTAGTTAGTAACATGAATCACATGAATTTTGGTGAAATCACATGCTTTGCAGTAGTTCTTTCTATTGCCATACAACTCATTATCAGTTACGTTTTGTGGTGAAATTTGAGCAAGTTGTACCTTGTTCTCTCTTCCATATAAGATGAGAATTATGTCGTAGATGTATGCCAGGGCTTCGACAACCCTACCACACAACCTAAACTGAGATGAAGCTGTTTGTTATACCCAATGTAACATGTCCCTCATTTTCTAGAAGATAGACACATTTGACTTTTTTTTCCAAACAGTCAAGGAACTTAATATTGGTTTTATTAAGTTTGTTAATTTTTGAAAAAAAGTCAAACATGCCTATCTTTTAGAACCGGAGGGAGTATTCATATGATTATAGACAACTCTATTAGTGGGTCATATTATCTTATTACAGTGGCTGTTCTGTCAACTATATATAGACAACTCAAAGCTTTGTTTCATTGTTTCGCAGAACTCTCACATCTGAGGTCGACGGACTCGACGTCTTGTATATAAGCTTATTCTGATCCAAGGTATCATTACAGAACATCACATAAACTGCAAACTGCCAAAACACACAACCTTCTAATCTAGAGGTAGTAATAACACAGGCAAAAATGTATGTATCTATTTTGCCTTGTGCAGTTTTATCAATTTAGGATTGTGAATGAGTGTAGTGAAATGGATGTATAAACGGTTGTATGATTTTCAGAGTTTGAATGAAATGGTTATGTTAGTTGAATGAGAATGGATGTATTTCAGTGGGAATGAATTGAAAATTACAGGATTTCGATTCAATATTGCAGGTTCAGGAATGAACTGTATTGCAGGTTCAGAAATGAACTGTATTCCAGATTCCGGAATGAACTGTATTCCAGGTGCAATTGTAACACAGGGCTTAACGCTTGCTAACGTTTTTTTTTTATTTTAAATAATACAGTTTCTTCTAACGATATCAGACGTTACACAAATCTGTTAGTTGCAAAAACACGTGGCAATCCTAAAAACTGTTACAGATGTGTTTCCCACGAATACAAACGTTGACTAAGCCGTTAAAATTTATCCGTTACACGCCGTAGTTTAACGGGAGCAAAAGTTGTTGGATCCGTTACGACAGAAGGACAGGTGGCAAGCGCTGAACCGTTAGAAAATAGGTTCCAACAATACATTCCGTTACTTTAACAGTTAGGGTATCAGTTACGCAGGTGCAACGTTACTGGCTGTTTCGAAACAATTAAGAAACTGCCAGCTGGCAAACGGATAAACCGTTACTGCACAAAAACACCGTTGGATATAATGTTACAGTTAAGAGTTGTTTTATCAGTTACTGCACACCGTAACGGGTAGACCGTTACAGTAGGTTGCCACGCGGCACGGTATGATGGTATGTTTCATCCGTGACAATAATTACTGCAACAGATGCATGTGTTGCTGTAATTATAATTACACCAACGGCAGATCCGTTGCTGTAAATATCCCAACACTAACAATAACGGCGTCCCGCCAACGACCACTCGTCGTTGCTTTTATTTTTTGCAACGGCCCACCGCCGTTGCTAAAAAGTCAATTTCGTGTAGTGTTATGGGTTAAATCATTGACTCGCTCAGGGGTTTACAGTTCTTTTAATTGATGCCAGCTGGTGGATAATGTGGGTGAAAATGGGTGAACAAAAGTTTACCGTTTTTTCAAAAAAACGGGGCACTTTATAGAATATTAAAAAATAGGGGCATTTTATATTAGCATATTTCAAACAGGGGCATTTTATGAAATCACCCATTTTTTTCCTCTCTCAAATCTTCAACAACATAATTACTAGTGATGTAAATATGTATTTCAACTACTAATACTTGTGAAATAGTACTCTCACCATTTCATTTTCTTTCTTTACAGGTATCACTTAAACAAGTTCAGATATATAATTAATGGGATTTCGTTTTTCGAGCCCCGTTTATCTCTTTTCCACCCCACAAATTTTTACTTTTTTCTCTTCAACTTAGCCCATAGATGAACAGTAGACGCAGCCCGTAGTTTGGATTAAAATGTTAGAGTTTGAAGATATAAGGTATCGCCCTCAGTTTTCCTCCTTCTGAGCGAATTATCCAAGCCATTGGAGACATCTATCTATGATTGTTAACCCACCAACAATGAACCTTCAACCCAAATCCTGTCAGACACTGTTGGTGACAAATTCAAATCACATCTGATGTTGTTTTCAGTAAAGAAGGTTATCCAGATTTATCCTATGATACAAGGTATGTTCCAGATGTTTTATCTCAACTTAGCAATTGGATGAAGCTTTAGGTGTTAACTTTTATGTTATCGTGGGATGGTTTAGATTCAGATGAACTGATGTTATCATAAGGGAGTTATCTTTTTCGTTGTATTTCGCCGGTCGTTTTGAAGACCGTATATTAACCGTGACACAATTTTTTTGCTATAATGTTTGTTGTTTCTGGAACGTGTAATTGGTTGTACAACTATCCATATAACTCATTCAGACGTCAGGGTCCACGTATATGCATCCTGATGCGTTGACTCTCCCATTATATATTTTCCATAGGTTCACCCATGATGGTAAATATTTTTTTCATGGTTATACTTTATTTTGTGTTTTTTTAAACGTTGTTGAATCCGCCAAAAGAATCTTTAACTGTACAATTCAATATTCAATATGTACGGTTCATGTACCATAACAAAATCACATAAACTTTAAACGGTTCGTTTTGCCATAAACTTTTTTTCGTTTCCTACTTCCCATGTTCTCTCTCCACGAAGCCCAACGATGAATAGTGCACCATCTCATTTTTTCATTAACATTCTAAGGTTTTCCCATTGAAGTTATCGTCTTCACATATCAGTTAGGTAGAGAGGAAGATTTTCACACTTTAGTTGTTATTCATTCAGACTCTTCATTCTTCATTTTCTAAATCTATTAATACCCGATGATACTCCCTTGCCTCCATCGTTAACCTACTACAGAAAAAAAAAACTCCTGTAGATCTATGCCACCGGACGATACTGAAACCTCTGTCCATCCTGATTCCCATGAATCCCAATCAGTGTTGTTCGATGGGGGTAGGATCGAAATTGATGATGATATAAATATGGATTCATTGGTGATGGATGGGGGTATTCTCTGACATCATTTGTCAATATTCGCCGACCATAAGGATCGACGACCTCTGTAACTACTACAAAGAGATCAACGAACTAACTAAGTTATAGATAAGGATTGCTGACTCGATCTCCAAGGAGTCAACCAGTCAACTCTGGCAATGCTACCATTCTGATCCTTCATTAAATGCTCAACTACCTTCTCAGTTGTCGTCAGTGACGTGTCCAATCTCGCTGATCATTAATCCGCTCTCCCATTCCTTTGCTAGGATTCGTTGTCATGGCTTATTTTGTTATGACGCTGATCTTTTGTTTGCTAAGGACTTCTATAAATGATTCCATACTTCTCAGAGATAATCTTCTTATACATCTTCACCTCTAGGATGCTTCTATAGTATGTGAAAAGGAGGGGATACCGAGATACACCACCAACTTTTAGTTTTCATGAACCTAGTTGATTACGGTTGTTTGAACAATCTCACAAATCAATATTCAAACAACAACCTGAGTATAGTTCAGAGAACCGAACCCTAACAAGAATGTGGTTCTTGTAGATCTCAACAGAGATGTATTCACTCAAAGGTTATGAATCAACAAACTTGCAATTACTTCAATTATATAAATCATAGACAATATAATGCGGAAGGGAAAAGTAATGCAAGACAACAGAATTTTGTTAACGAGGAAAACTGCAAACCTAGCAGAAAAACCCCGGGACCTCGTCCAGATATGAACACCCTTAGTATGAATGGTATACAGACGCTAGCCTACTCTCATACTTCGGACTGGACTGTATCGAGACTGAATTCACCCTACAAGCAATTCAGATACCAATGTGCTCCTACGTCTCTTGGCTCCCGCAGAAACCTACGTACCTTATTCCCCTAGCTGATGTCCTTTACAGGCCTAGGAGTTGCTCCACTTCCCTTCGTGAAGACTAGCGCTACCTTGCCTCTAACAGGACGCCTAAAAGTATCCAAGTAGATAACAAGAATACGATTGTGATTTCCTTTAGACTTAAAGTCAAGGTTAATGGAATTCTGTTTTGTTGAATATGGCTTTTTGATCTAGCCTAAATAACTTTACCTCCTAACGCTTGACGAACTTAGTATTAAACCTAGTTCGTGAATATGCGTAAGGAACTTCTAGGGTTTACGATACAAGATCTACCTTATGAAGTTTCTATCAAATCTTGGTCGTGATAAGATTGAAAATATTCAATCGACTCAATATACATGATCAGGAATTTAACTTCCGACCTGTGTTTCACGATCCTCAAGTGGTTGTAGTCCAAAAGGACTTCGAGATGACGACCAACCTTTATGCAAGGATACACAGATGTGTAGAGGATTTTCATTGTATCTTGCAGAAGGCCATCTATTTATAGTGATCACCAAGAGAGGCTTTGCTTAAAGTTTAAGCAACCTTGAGTTGGGCTCAAGCAAGTTCTGGAACTAGGAAAGTCCATAGCTTTAATACCCATTGTCAATCTTTTATTAACTTTGGACTAGGCCAATAGTTAAAGAAGACTCAACCTTGATTGAAGGTTTGCGACTTCTGGTCCAAATCATGTTTGAAAATCGTTTACGACTTTTGCTCCAAATAATTGTTTGAACATCGCTTGGATTAAGTAGTTGAATTCCATAGGCCACATAATGACAAGTCCGAGAACTAATCATGTCTAGACCGAAAACTTCAAGATATGAAAGTTGGAAGTTTTCTCATGGCTTATATGTACGCGCTCATAGAGCTGTCAAATGGAGTTCAGGAGAATTCAGGAGAAATCTGTGATCTCGTATGTACGCGTTCATACAGACCCGCTCGTTCTCTGGAATGCCTTTAAGCAACACATGTACGCGTTCATGTACGCGTTCACCGTTGAGGTCATTTCAAGAGACAATTCAACATACTCTACCTATATATACATAATATCACGGATGTGATAAATGCAAAGGCGAAGAATCCTAGAATACCTTCGGATCATATAAACAACATCATAGACTATCGATATGATAGAATTGGCGAATACGAAACATGGAAAGGAAAACCTTTCTAACCTTTAGCGAGGACGTTATGATTTATCAAGTAGTAAGCTTCGGTCTTCGTCTTCAGCGGTCTTCGTCTCGATTACCTAAAACTATCCTAGTCCGAGGTTGTAGAGTAAACTTATCAAGGATTGTGTTTTGGTCACCTAAACTTGACAACTGACTTGAGATAGCAATATCAGTGGGTTCAACCGAGCAATGCTCTAACAGTATGAAGGCATTTTCTACACCTACAACGAGTGCAAATTGTAATCTTATGTAGTGAATAAATGAAAACTAAAATTTTAATTTCATCTCTTAAACCACCGTGCAATCGAGTGAAAAAACTTCTGCCAAATACCGGTTAACTACTGAACAAATAGAACCAATAATCTCATATATTAATATTTTGTTTGAAGACATGGGAGGTGTTCAATGAAAAACTTAGGCCGATGCTCCGGGCGTTGCGTCTAAATAAATGCATAAATAACATAAATGGTAGGTTTACCCCCTCGTTGTTACAAACGCATATGGCGAACAAACAGTTCAAAATAATACCGAAACCATTACTAGTTATAACCCAAACGGAAATAAAAAGGTATATCCCGCCCAGATAAAACAACACGACATGTATGTAGAACTAGTAATATGCGCTTGAACAATTAATAGATAACCGCTACCATGGTGGGTGGGCCGACCGAAGAAATTGACGAAAGTACAATTTGGCGGAAACTTAACCGAAAATGCGACTCAAAATTCATACATCTCTTGGCAATTCTTGACAAAAATGAAAATTGATTAATAGAGGTAAAGATCAATTGAGGAGATGTTAAAAGAAATAATTAGTGAATGCACATGTGACATGCACATGCTTGCATTTTACTCTTCACAAATCACAACAAACATTTATATATAACTATGAAAGTTAACCTAATGATCTTTTAGGCAAATTTTTAAGAATATATATTGATGTTTATACTCATCGTGTAGATAATTTAAAGGGCTTTCTAAACATATAAATATTTTGAGAAAATCCGACGTGTATTTTAAAAGATATTAATGTTTTAAAATTCCTAAAAGTTAATGTACACTTTTACCCTTCACATTCCTTTAAAACAGTATTACCTAATTGCCCTTCCACTTCGGTTTATTTACCCTATTTACCTTCATATGATTTTAAAACAGAGGGTAATTTAGTAACTTAGGGGTCTCCTACCAATTTTTTTTTTATCAAATTGGTTCAATTTCGTTAGGGCCCATTTTACAAAAAAATGGCCATAAAAGAGACTCCCTCCCTTCGGGCCCTTCAGCCCCTCCGGTCGGTCGACCCAATTAAGTTGAGAATATTGTTCTTATCTATGATTTATCTACACATCATACAAGCAACAACATATTCACATCAACACCTTTTTCATCCAGGATTTAAAAGGGGAGGAAACATCTCGAAACCTGCTGCTGTATACTATTTGGCACATCTGGATCGATAGAAACACAAAGCTCTACAACAACAAGCACTCCACACCTTATCAAACGGCGAAATTGGAAATTACACTATACAAAGAGTTCCAGTGGGCAGAAACGCATACAACACTTATCCTTCACAACTTTCCACCACAACAAAAACATTCGGGCACCGGTCCGGCATCACGTACACCATCAATGTTAGCTGAGAGCATCCTCCACTAGACTGGATCAAGATCAACACTGATGGAGATGCGAAAGGACAACCAAGGCTTGCTGGTGCGGGCATTATCAATAGGAATTCCAATGCTGATTTCATATAGGCAGTGACGACTCCTCTAGGGCAATCTACGACCATTCTAGCTGAAACCTGACCCCTCCTTTTGGATGCAAGAATGGCGCACCAGTACAAGTGAAAGAAGGGTTGGTTTGAAGTTGATTCAAAGAGTTTAATACAACTTATACACACTGTGGACCTTGCACTATCTCAAGGATATGCTCCCCGAAATAAGATCTCTCATGTAGAAAATCGACCATACCAAAATCACTCATGCGTATCGAGAAGCGAATCAGACGGCAAATGAGTTTGCCAATCAAACAGTCAACAAAGTAATACAAAATCCAACTACCGTTAATGTGCATGTTTGGGACTCTATGACACCCCCTTTTTCTACATCATTATCCTAATGCTTGACAAAATTGGGATTGGTGCCTGAGAATTGTATCTTGTGTCCTAAACTCTGCTTAGTATAATAAATCTGGCGACCTTTCAATAAAAAAAAAAAAATCAAAAAAGCTTGAATGCACGCTAAGTGATCGAAAAGTACTGCAGAAAGTAAAGTAAAAAACTGAAACTTTACCGACCTCAATAAATATTTGAAAAGTGGAAACCTCGAAATAAGAAAACAAAAACAATAGGGAGGGAAGATGGAATGAAGAGTTACTAAAAAACATCCTAAGTGGAAGATAAAATGATGAGAGAGAGTGATGAGAGAGGTGGCGGTGGTGCCAAGATCGGTGGTGGAATAACAGTGGGAGAAGCAAAGAAGAT
>JAJJMA010154111.1:0-16400 GCA_023529015.1 Papaver nudicaule | reverse complement strand
TTCCTAAATAGAGTTCTTCCCTCAATTAACTCGAGGTCGACTAAGTTCCTAAAGAGACTAGGATACACCTGTATCATCATGTCTTGTGACTGAACACCCTTTTTTAACTCCGCCATTGCAAATGATAAATCATTTCATTGCCGGTCTCAAGCCCGGATAAAGGAGGAGAGAAAAAGGGATTTATTATCATTTCGAATTTCATTGCCGATTCTTGCCGGGCTTCATCTAAACTCAAATGATATTTCTCTTTTGATTGTCATTCAAGTATTTTTTTTTATAAGTTAAAGAGAGTTTGAATGCATTTGTAGTCTTTTGTTTTTTCAGGCTCAGTGAAATTGTTTTGTACATATATAAGGCCGCTTCCTATGGGACACCTAAAACCCAAATTTTGGCTATTTTGGCCGGCTATGGACCTAGTAAACAAGGGTTTTGACGTTGCAAAGTTGCAAATTTGCAACTTTGCAACGTCAGATGGAAATAGTATCGGTCGATGAAAATAGTGTCGACAGATACAAATTCCATCTGTCGATGGTATTTCTATCGAGGTCGATGGAAATTCCATCGACAGATACTATTTCCATCGATATAGATTTAGCTCATCCTTACACTCACGTTACACCACCAATCTACAAACACCGGTTATGCAAAAACGAACAAATTTCATACCAAAAATTCAGAAAACAAATACAAGTTGCACCATATGTAAATTAAAAGATAAATTTTAAAGGAATAATTACATTGAAATTTAAATTCTACCTTAGTTCAAATTGACAAATCCATAACCTAATTTCAAATTCTTTAACTGACAAATCCATAACCTAATTCAAAAAATTCTTCGGGGGCGTTGCCCCCTACCCCCCCACCAGGGGCGGTCTCCCCTGGACCCCCACGACCTGACTTGTCAGGTCGACCCCAGCCTGGGGGGCTACGCCCCCCAGGACCCCCCTATGTCGATGGTGTTGAATATCTAAGAAATATGATGTTGTAAAAATTCTAAGAAATACGATGAATGTGTTGGAATATTTTCAACACCATCGAGGTCGATGGAATTTGTATCTGTCGATGTTTTTTGTGTCGACACCACTGCCCAAAAACACTTTTGCTAGGCCACGTTGGATTGCAAACAAGGTTGTTTGATGGTTGCCATATGAACCGGCCTAAGAAAAAGCATAATATGAGCAGACATGTCAAAATGGAAGGGTGGTTGACAGATTTAACCAAGTCACAGGAGGCTCAGGTTCAAATCACTTGAGCCTCATTTTTGAACATCAATTTTTTTTTACAACTCATAGAGAGGTTGTCAAAGATTGTCATAATGGTTGATAGTAAACAAGAAGCCCAAACCTAACAAGTTTGCGGTAGTGTACTCATGGTTGATGGTGTAGACTTGTATGCAGGAAACCAAGGATCGAATCACCTTGACCTCATTTTTCATTTTCAAATTTTTTATCTTCAACAACTCCTATAAATGTTGTTACATAGTTTCTAAGAAACCAGACACAAGCAATCCAAACTAATGAAATGAAAGAAGCTTTGATGCCAACCTTTTTGCTTCAAGAGTTGTCGTATGTTTTCTCTATCCAACTCTTTGTTTCTAAGAGTTGGTGGTGTTGACTTACCACAACTCATCCTTTGGAAAAAGTTGTCAAACATGGGATCTTCTACGACATTTACCTAAGAGTTGTGTATGTGGAGTTGTAGATGATGGTTTTTCCTGTAGTGCGTTCGCCGGAAAATGGCTGCCCAACTTGCCTTTACGGATCTTATACCAGCAAATTATGTACCTGCAGCTATTGTATTGTGCGAATTGTTCTTGTTTCTCCTCTACCCCTCTTGATTCAATGATGCTTGGGTATTACTGTATTCAAATGAATGCGATCATATGTTTGCAATTGTTTTCAAAATCTTCTTGCTTTTCTTATTTAAATTTAAGAAAATAAAATTCTGTCGACTAACTCATGATTGTTTTGGGTTTACCAAATTCCACGTGAGGTTACCGGATCTGTATAAAAAGCTTAAACTTCTACTACTGGAATGGTAACCCCCACAAATGAGTTGACCCCCTCTAGTAGCGTTTCTTGGACTAACTAGCTAAAGCCTAAAGCCGCCAAGCTTAAACGTGGGCAAGTGACACAAAAAACCCTACGAGGCAGAACCTTAAGCATAAGCCATTAGCTCACTTTCAAGGCTCAAACCAATTGAAGAGGTTACCTGCAAGATCCGCATTGATCAGTATCGGGCAATTAATAGTCTTGTGCCATTCCTTGTAGTTTGGAACCGAAGAACTATAGTATGCAAGATACTACAAAGGGCAAAGAGCCAAAATGCCCTGTTTTCGGCAACGTAAGTATAGAAATGCCCTCTATTTTTACCAAACATTGAAACGCCCTATTCCATCCAATTCTCCATCCAACATAGTTAACTAGTCAAAATAGGGCATTTTGACTGGTCAACCGATAAAGAAAAGGTCAGTTAAACCCTTACATCCACATGTGGGAATAAAGTCGTATCTACCCTTAATAGTTTAGATGCATCTAACTACTGACACTTGTCACGTTCCGATTTGACAAGTGGAATGTACTTGTCCACGTATGCCTGCCCCGTCACATCAACTTGTGTCTGTTTACTTTGAATGTTCCGAAACAATTAATTACAAAAATTTGAATGTTCATAGGATTCGAACATCAGACCTCCCTATTCTTGGTGTGACCTGCGAACCACCTTAGCACATGACCCTTTTCGACATGTGGTGAAGCTATTAACTATTTAACCAAGCTATGACTGTACTAAAATTACACCGTACTCTCACCTGACTATACAGAGAATACGACCTGACTACCAAATTTCGAGGCATATTTTCACCTGATAAAAATGTTCTATGACCGTCAGACATTGCCATTTTGCCCGACTGTCACATATATTCACCATTTACACCTGATAGAAAGAATTACTGCTACATTACAAAAATTAAATTAAAAACACCTAAATTATTGTTGATGAGGCGATGAAGCTCATTCAGGTGATGAAGGATCTTAGAGGAGGGTTTCGCCGTAAAGCTGCAGATGAGCGCAAAACCTATTCTATCACAAACAAGGTATCCAAGAAGCAGTTTGTTGTTCAAATAGAGCACCAAACTTGTACCTGCCAGCAGTGGCAATTGAGGCAATTCCCATGTGTGCATGTTGTTGCTGCATTGGTTCCACTCAATCCAAAGTGGTCCAAGTGAGTAATTTCCCTACTACCTTACTTTATAGTTATGTAATGACATCGCTTGTGTTATGCAATAAAATCTTTAAAATTATGACTACATTCTGTTTTTGATTGGTTGCAGGTGTTGTAGTAAATACTACAGCATGTCCAAATCTTTTCAACTTCTGTAAATTTCCGAAAACCATCAATTAGGAAAAAAATTGAGAAACTCGTCAAGTGTACTCTCATTTTAGTGTTAAAAAATTCAAAATGACATAGCTTTTGTCTGATTTTGGGATTAGAACGCTCTTGGATGCTGCTTAGCTAGTACCATTTTATAAGGTTAGTTTGGTTAGTTTTGGAAGTAACTTGAATGAGAGACACCTAGTGAAAATAAGGAGAGAAAAAAAAGGAGGCCGTGACACATAAGTAGCAGCTTCAATTTCGGTTGTTTTCAACTTAGTGAACGACCAAATTTGTCCCAAAAGAGAAATGAAATTGTCTTTTTGGCAATGGACGGTGGATGGCCAAAAAGGCATCCCTGTTTTAGTATATTGATGGCCAGTTAAAGTTGTTGTTCACGTAGGACTGTTAAATAGTACATAGGTCATTCTAATAACAAAAAACCAAAATTTCTAAGTTGGTTTGTCGGTCATACATGGAACAGTAGGTCTAATGTTCGAATCTCATATTGCCTGTATTTTTGAATCTAATTATATCTGTTTGTTACAACTAAACACCGGCCATCAAAACAGGGCATTTCTGGTGGCGTCAACAAGTGTGACGCGTGGCATTCATCTGATGCATCCAAACTGATAAGGGTATTGTTGACTTTATATTCACATGTGGGAAGTCGCATGTGTGCCACTTTGACTACTTAAGGCATTCATCTGATGCATCCAAACTGATAAGGGTATTGTTGACTTTATATTCACATGTGGGAAATCGCATGTGTGCCACTTTGACTACTTAACTGAGTTTAACTTATAATTGGATGGAAAAGGGCGTTTCAATGTTTGGTGGAAATACAGGGCATTTCCATACTTATGTAGCCGGAAACAGGGCATTCTGGCTATTATCTCTACTACAAATTAGTAAAAGTTATAAATTTCCAAGGAAGTAAAGATGTTTTTTGTGAAGTTGCAAGGAGGTGAGGATGGTTACATAGCTGAAATGTATATGTTACGACCAGACTCAAGGAGAAGCATTGAGACCATTCCTTGTATGTTTTCTTCTGTCGTTTATGATAGTGTGTCTGGGGTGCTTGAATGGAGCTCGTCACTGGTCAGGCATGAACAGGAAATTAGCCAGGAATTATAGTCTATTTGCATTTTAGCGGGAGAGGTCTGAACAATTACACTTGCCAAAAGAACTTTTGGAGATTGAACATTGGCTTATAAGCGTGGGAAGTATTGGAAGAATGCCTCTGTCTGCTTACTGCTTTTTAGAGCCTTGCTCTCAATATGAAGTATGGGTGATGCAGGATTATGGTGTTCCAGAATCCTGGACTAAACATTTGGTCATTTCACCATCGGTCGTTTTTTAAACAATTTCCTTGAGGATCATTTGGTCTTCTGGAGATGGTAAGATTCTATTAAAAACTCCAGGGGACTTGCTTTTATACGAGCCGAAGCAGAATACATGTACAGAGACACAGATTCGAAGTTCAACGTGCATAATTGGAGCAGCGAATTATGTAGTTTATGAGGGGAAAATAGAACAATAAGGTATAAACAAGAAGAAAAAGGCTCTGAAGCAGAAAGTAGACCAGAACCATATGTGTAGAATACGCAAATTTGATCCGAAACGATAATTTTCTTAAATTAGTTGGCACGCAGTATTTTATTTTTATTTTCTCCTCATGATTCAACGATATGCTCAAGTACTGTTATCATAATATGATAATTTGGATTGCTTTAGTTACCTCTACTGCTCTACTGCATTAATGAGGATACTAATATATGCTAAATACTAGAATCGTAGCTTCGGTCTACTGCTGTGCGCACTGGATCTTTCCATGCCTATCATTGTCTTCACCGCATTGGGCTTGTGCCTTCCTCCATTCCTCCTCCATGCTTACATCAAGAAGAGTGACCTCCTCACACTTGTCAAATTCCATGTCCGATGTACTCACTGGGAGCACACCTTCCAAGGTTTTGCACTGCTCACCTGTCAATGACGCACTGAACTCCATAGTGAAGCGAATATACAGTTTACCCTTCATGAATGGTCTCTGATACATGGGCATCCTTCATCGCTTACTGCCTTGAACGAACCAAGCTTGATGATATCCCCCGGGTTAGTCTTGATGAGGAGCTTTCTACCATCAAGGTGCGTCAGTGCAAACTGAAATCCGCAGCGGGCTTCAGTCGAGGACAATGAGTGTTTCACAAACAAATCATCATCAATCCTCCGAAACTTACGGTGATCCCTCTGAATCACCATAAAGACTATATCCTGTGAGAAAGTGATGGTCTGTCCGCTCTTCATTCCCTTCTCAACATGGACTTCCACAATCTTCTTTTCCTGGAAAACTTTCTCACCTTTGCATCCAGGGCAGCAGCGGTCCTTGTCGCTGAGGGTTTCTCCTGTACCTCTACACTCATCACAAGGCTGACCAGAACCTTGGCAGCCAGAACAAGCACCAGATTTCAAGACCCCTTTGCCAGTACAGTTGGAGCAAATTACATTGCGGGAAAGGGACACTTTCTTTGTAGTGCCGCAGTAAAGATCCTCCAGAGATACAATCAGTCTCACGGGATGCACAGAATCTTTTCCCCCGCAGCAGCCAAAGATTTCCCAGTCCTTTACGAATTTAGGGAAGAGGGCACTTTCTTCTTCCAAGTGCCACTGTAAAGAATCTCCAGAGATACCTTCAGGTAAGCTTCCATTAAACATCTTTTATACCCAGAGAATAGTAATCACCAAGATTTTTTTTGAAGGACCCTAACTCAGAGAAAAAGAGGCTAGAATTTCACAAACAAAGTTGTAGTTGTGAAAAAAAGGGAGCTCTTTGGTGTCTCTTTTATAGCCTCCTCTTTTTCAAGGCTCAAACTGAAGAAGAAAAACAGCAGCAGGGCGTATATTTGCAAAGATTTTTATTTTCCTTTTTTTTTGGTATAAAGATGCCAGTTTGACACCCAGCCAATTGACGCCTTGGCCTGGGCGCATCTAAAGGCGTCGCCTGAGCTCCAAAAATACCATTTTCGCGCCTAGGCGTCTTGTACAACATAGAGTGTGTCTGCCAGACTTGGTTTTCCTAAATTCCTAATCCTGAATTTGTCAAACTGCACCTTTATCGCCCTATCCAGAAAAACGATTCCCATGTTCATATTTCTGATTTCTGACCATAGAAAGAGAAAACATCGCTAGTTAGTTCCATTAGAGTTATGATTCATATGTTCTTCGTATCATTGTGATAAAGATTTTCTCGCCCAATTCGCATTCTATTTTCTTGTAATAGTTTGATTTGTATCATGTATTGCACAACTAAAATCTGCATTGTTTGCGGATAGAAGAGATTAGGCATGATTGAACTCTAGTCCTTGTGTTTTTGCTATGGACAGTTCCAAGCTCGAGTGTGACCTTTCTTTTAGCAATTTCTGCAACTTCCTGTGACAATTGGGTTTTGTTTTGTTAGCTGGTATCTGTATTAACTATGCACCTTCCTGTGACAATTTTGCCATCATGCTGTTCAAGAGATTTCTTGGTTGCTTGCTCTCTGATTTACTTTTGCAGAAAAAAAAACAACTCCAGACAATTTTAATACTACTAGTTGAAAATTGTAGCTTCAAACATAATATGCTAAATACTTGAATCGTAGCTTCGCTCTACTGCTCTTTACTGCTGTGCGCACTGGACCCTTTCAGCACCACCACCACCATGCATATCATCGTCTTCGTCATATACCTCTGCAGCTTGAGCTTGAGCTTTTCTAATCCTGATTTCCTCATTGCTCACACCTTCCAAGGCTTTGCACTGCTCCATTGTCAACGAATCAGGGAATTCGATAGTGAAGTGAATATACAGTTTACCCTTGACGGATGGTCTCTGATACACAGGCATCCCTTCATCGTTTACTGCCTTGTATGTACCAGGCTTGACAACTTCACCAGGGTTAGTCTTGATGAGGAGCTGCCTACCATCAAGATGGGTCAGTGCAAACTGAAATCCGCCGAGGGCTTCAGTCAGGGACAATGTGTGCTCCACAAACAAATTATCCCCCGCTCTCCTAAACTTGGGGTGATCCTTCTGAGTCACCACAAAGACGGTGTTTGGGGTTTGATTGGCCTCTCCAGGGAAAGTGATTATCTGTCCGTGCTGCATTCCCTTCTCAACATGGACTTCCAGAATCTTCTTTTCTTGGACGACCTTCTCCCCTTTGCATCCAGGGCAGCAGCGGTCCTTGTCGCTGATGGTTTCTCCTGTACCTCTACACTCATCACATGGCTGCTGGACCATCCCATGGTCTATTTGCCTAATTGATATTTTCACACCAGAACCTTGGCAACCAGAACATGACTCCGTTGAAGCAGCAGATTTCATGACCCCTTTGCCAGTACACTTGGAGCAAATTACATTGCGGGAGAGGGACAGTTTCTTTGTAGTGCCACTGTAAAGATCCTCCAGAGATACCTTCAGGGAACGCACAGCATATTCTCCCCCATCACCTCCACTTCCTCCCATTCCTAGAATCTTTTGAAGAACCCAGAGGCTAGAATTTCACAAAGTGAGGGGGATCTCTTTGGTCTCTCATTTATAGCCTACTCTTTTTCTGACAGGACCCGGAGAAGTGCAAAAGGTTTTCGAAACCGACTTGGAATTTGAAACCCGAGAGGGTTCGGTTTCCATAACCTTGAAAATTAATGATACACGGCGTTGATCAAATGGTTACAAAACATTCATTCAAGCAACGTAATGGAAACCATTATCAGGTTTTAAGCAAATGGTCAATTCAACTTTGACCAGGGTTGATGGTATTTTTTCTTTGCAGGGTATTGTATAATGTTCGTTGTCTAAACCATGTCAACTATTGGAATAAACATCCGCCCGTCTAGCTCAGTTGGTAGAGCGCAAGGCTCTTAACCTTGTGGTCGTGGGTTCGAGCCCCACGGTGGGCGTGGTTTTTTAAGGCATGGGGTTAGTTAGTCACGTTGGCGCTGCATTACCTAACGTGTGTTTTTTTCGGTTTTCTTTTCCCAACATTCGATTTGAAAGATGAAAAGTTCCAATTGCTACTAATTCCATCTTGCGATCCTAATTTCCAGTTTCACAATAAGCACCTCAAGTTGCTGGGAGGAAATCTATGTTATGTTCAATGTAGTTACTGTTGTTTTCCTATGTCAAACCGCCGTCGTCCTTGCTTAGAAATATGGGCATACAAGAGAAATGATAACAACATGAAAGAGGATGATCAGAAACACGACTACTATGACGCCAACAACAACGACAGTTCGTGGAATTG
This sequence comes from Papaver nudicaule, assembly GCA_023529015.1. NCBI lineage: Eukaryota > Viridiplantae > Streptophyta > Magnoliopsida > Ranunculales > Papaveraceae > Papaver > Papaver nudicaule. Next base: position 7,747 of record JAJJMA010154111.1, on the reverse strand, counting down.
GGTCAAGGAGTTTAGTATAGATATGGGGTTTGAAAGTGGTTTTGAGCCCTTTGCAGTTACAAGGAGCAATCAAGTTCTATTATGGAACAGACGTTACATCCTTTACAGCTACGACCCTAGGACTTCAACTTTGAACGAACTATGGGACGTAAATATTATGGATGATGGTATGAGACCCGCACGCATTGAGTGTGTTCCTCACACAAACAGCTTTCTATCAAGAATTGAGTGCATTCCTCACAAAAACTGCTTTGTTTCTTTGAAAGATCTCGGAGAGACTGGTGCTACAATGTGCAATTCAAGTAGGAAACAAGACGATACACTAGAAAAGCTAGATAGAAGGAATAGGGAGATCATGTCAGAAACAAAAGAAATTTAGCGAAGCTGCTACAGCCCCCGGGTCTGTCCACCACTTTTCTCCACCGCTATGTGGCACCCCTCACGCCCACACAATTTTCTTTCTCACCTGATCGTGGTCCAGCAGGGGGGTCCGCCATCGTTTTTGGGCCAATCAACGCGCGCCACATAGTGGTGGAAAGTCAGGCGGGGGAGAAAAGCGGTGGGCGTAAAGCATTTTCGGAAATTTAGCACTCGTTCCCATTTTTAGTTCTGAATCAGATTATCTAAGATTTCTTATTATTTACTAGTCGTTGTCTGTTATTTCTTACCATCAATTGAGATGTCTTCTCTGGTTTTTTTTTATTTTATTTTTATCAACTATGTATACATAGAAACCGACAACTAGAGCGTGCCGGCAGAGCACGGCACATGACACACGAATGTATACTTTTACGTGCTATGTGTCGTGATGTGCCTACAATCTTAACGTGTTGTGTCGTGCTGTACCTTTTTAGTCAAAAACAAAGCACGGCATGACACACGAGCACAGCACACGAATAAGCGTGTTGTGTCGTGCCGTGCCGTGCTGGCACACTAAATTTACTTCATCCTAAAAAATATTTTTTAAATATTTATATAGCTCATAATCTAATAACTTTTCAAGTTAATTATACTAAATTTTTGATAAAACTAATCAAAATTTTGTAATTAATACTCCCTCCGTTCCAATTTACTTGAGGGTTTTGGTTTTGATACACTTGCTACAATTGGTATTTTTCACAAATTTCAATGCATTTGAGTTTGGAAATGTAACGTAGAAGATATAATGCTTGGGTGTTGTTAAAAAAATTGTAAAAAATACAAATTTTAGCAAGTGTAAAGCAAGTGTATCGAAACCAAAACCCTCAAGTAAATTGGAACGGAGGGAGTATTATATATTGCATAATATACAACTGTATGAATAAAAAGAAACCTAAGTTGAATTTTACGCTATAACAGTTATATCTTTAGTTGTTTTTTTTTCTACCAAATGAACTTCAAAAAGACACATCTACAACATCAATTACATTTTTAAATATTTATTTATCACTTAATAAATTGGATATTATTATGTATTGTTATACAAATTAATCAGAATAACAAAAATATATGGTAATAACTAGTTAGATTTCTTTTTGTGTGCAATACACATGTAATGTAGTGCAATGTGTCGTGCTTTACACGTGATGTGTTGTGCTTAGTCGTGCCGCGCGTGTTGTGCTGTATCGTGTTGACGATTAGTTAGGCATGGCACAACACACTAAGCTAACGTGTTGTGCCTGGATGTGCTTTGTCGCGTGTCGTGGTGTGTTGTGCCCAAATTTTAGCGTGTTGTGTTGTGCCATTAACGAGCTGGCATGGCACAATTTACACCTCGGCCGACGACTCACATGGATTGAGATTCGCCAGCTTTAGATTTGCAGGAGACTGACCCTTCTTTTGGCTAAGCTATACATGTCCGGTATTTGCATAGGTCAGTTTCTCTGGCTTTTTTCTGAGTCTGTTTAAACTTTTTGGTTTTCGAGTATGAGCAAGTTACACAACCTGGCAAATTTGGGGGCGAACCCTTTTTTAATAGGGGCGAGCACTTCTTCAAATATCCCACCCCAGTTTATAAGGGGTGCTAACTTTGTGCAAATACTAAAAAGTCCCTAAGCTAATTTTACTACTAATTGAACTACACAACTAATCAAAAAACACCAAACAAATATCATTATCAACAAACACTTTTCTTCTCTCTACTTCATTTCTTCATCTTTAAAATCCAAAAGAATTAAACTTTAACTTCAAAATTCTGAACACTAATTTTACTATTAATCTTACAACAAAACGAATAAAAAACACTCAAACAAAAACCATCTTCTCTATATCATTAACAACAAACAACCTTCTTCTCTCTATTTCATTTCTTCATCTCTAAAATCCAAATTAAACTTAACAACTTCAAAATTCAGATTTTGAAACTTGGTTTGTTGATTAACTTACAATACAAAGATGGTTGGTCAAACATAATCGAACTATACTCCATTGAGGACCTTAGTTCACTAAAAACACTATGATTTGTATGAATTCTCATTTTTTTCAAGTTACAGAGACAAAATCGTCAAGGTTTGCCTTAAAATCATGACGATTGTTCTTGACTGTAGAAAAATCGTCATGATTATATCATCGACCTTGACGATTTTTCGTAATTTTTTTCCAGAGATTTCATGATTTAAACAAGGGAAATCAAGAAAAAAAACCCAGAATCGTCAAGGTTTTCAAGGTTTCCTTGACGATTTTGGTCACAGTCGTCAAAGAAACCTTGAAAACCTTGACGATTTTGGTTTTTTTTCTTGATTTTCCTTTGTCTAAATCATGAAATTCTCTGGGGAAAAAACATGAAAAATCGTCAAGGTTTTCAAAGCTTCCTTGACGATTTTTGGTCACAATCGTCAAAGAAAAAATGAAAACGTTGACGATTCTGGTTTTTTTTTTTGCTTGATTTTCCTTTGTCAAAATCTTGAAATTTCTGGGAAAAAAAAACATGAAAAATCGTCAAGGTCGATGGTCATAAGCATGACGATTTTTCTACAGTCAAGAACAATCGTCATGATTTTAATACAAAACCTTGACGATTTTGTCTCTGTAACTTGAAAAAATTGAGTATTTCTCATACAAATCAATGTGTTTTTAGTGAACTAAGCTCCTCATTGGAGCATCATTCGATTATAGTTATTATTCGTCATATTTAACACAAAATCTTGACGATTCTAGGTTAATTTGAAGTCTATGTTTCATCGATTCAATGAAATTTTTAGTTTCTTTTAAATCTTAGATAGATTGATATCTAGTAGTGATTATAGTTAGTAGGGATGAAGAACTATGGATTATGAATGTTTGTTTTGAATGTGAAGGATGATAGTGATTATTGATGACCGAAACTTGATGAAGATCATCATGATTTTTGATAATGGAGATAAGAGTATTGATGAAGATGATGGTGATGAATTAATCATATCATTAATTTTTGCTAATCAAATTGAGTTAACATCTAATCATATCATTAATCTCTACTAATCAAGGGTTGTTTTGTATTTAAAAAAATATATTTCATATGGGATGACCTTTTTACTTCATTGTAACCCTATTTTAGATTAGCCTTCGCCCCTATTAAAAAAGAGCTCGCCCCCAAATTAGTCAGGTTACACAACTGACTTACGGAACCAAAAGTTCCTAGCTAAAAAAAAACACTTTTAACTTCTACAATAATACTGTAATAAGAAAGTCTTGGAGATCATGACAGAATGTCGTAGGTTAGGGATCAGCTCAAGATTTAAACTAGTCCGATTTTTGGGACCGTTGGTTGTTCGAAATCATTGATTAAAAGTTTTGTGTGTATGAACGAGCTTGGGAGTATTAAGAGACTAGGGAGATATTATTTGCTGGAAGTTCAGGGCAATCACTTGACATGTGGTGTTAATGTCTCGTCTGTTGATGGAGCATAAGCTGCATAACTTAAAGCACATGGATAATTTTCATTGACCAAGATGATTGAACATTTCAGGTCAAGTTGAGCCCTTTTTAACCGGGCTATTTTAAGGGCTAGGGGTTTATTAATAGGGGTAAGATGTGCTTACCCTACCCTATTCTATTTTATAAGGGGTGACTAATTATAATTAATCTATCCTAATCGGTTACAAATTATAATTAATCATTAACTCTCCACCCACTAATTCTCCCTTTCAATTTTCAGTTACAAAATTATATTCCCACTCACCCTACTCCTCCATTAACTTCCTACACCCTTCTCCTTCTCATACAAAAAAAAAAAAAAAAAAAAAATCAAAATCAAAATCAAACCCATTCCTCTTCTTTCTCAAAATCCTTACTACTCTCGAATTCGAGTTTAGTTTTTTCCACATTAGATGCATGGCTAGCGACGGAAAAGGAGTTGATTCAACAATTACTTATAAGAGGAGGAAAGGAAAGAAAAAAATCAAACTCATATAAGGATAAACCCCGTGAAGAGGACGACGAACAACCGGAGGGAGAAATGGACGAATCTTTGACGCAAATGCAGAAGTAAGTTACTCCAATCACCTTTGTAATTGTTTTGGATGTATCTTGAATTGATTTGATAGGTTAGAAACCGTCAATCGAATTTACATCATGAAATATCGTCACAGTTGTTAAGCATTCCATGACGATTTTTCAGTGTCAGAATTTTTTTTAAGAACAATCATCGTGATTTTCCACAAAACCTTGACGGTTTAGTCACTTTCAGATTAAGTTTCCTACATGCCTAGAATCGTCAGGGAATAATACATTTCCTTGACGACTTATTTTATTTTTCTGCAAAATCGTCTCACTATTGTCCCAAACCATGACGAGTTTAGACCTAGAAAATTTAGGTTCTGTCCAGTTTTAAGAAAAAATCGTAATGCTTTACCTTGACATTTTAGGGTAGGGCTGAATGAAATCGTCATACATTTGTCAAATTCCTAGACTTTTTTGATGGAAATCGTCATATAGTCTTTTGTTTCAGCGACCCGTGATAATCCATGAGCCAAACCCTGATGCAGTTCCTACTTCTATGGAGTTTGAGTTTGATGGTAATGTTCCAAGGGTTGAAGATGATATTCCTGACTATGTGCTCCAATTGCAACTTGATAAATACGAAGCTTCTGGGGTAGAACCTAATGAGGAAGGTGAAGATGATGATGAGGAAGGTGATGATGATGATTAGGAAGGTGATGATGATGATGAAGAAGGTGATGAAGACCAACCCCAAGGTGAAGACCAACCCCAAAGCAAAAAGAAAGCTAAAGCGAAGGAATCACACATTCCCGATCCAATTCTGATGCTACCAAAAGAATATGCACCTTACGGGGTACCCGCTGATGGTGGAGAGGTTCTTTTCGGATACAAAACCTCTTGGGCTAACAGTCTACGCTACCATGGTAATATACTCGCCCTTTGCTTATCATTTAAGATACGTTTAGCTAATTGGTTGATTGTTATTAATAAATTTCTATCTCGTAGGATCATTCGAATGCCACTAGACTATTGAGGCACCAAACGTTGTACCACAATATGTCCAACTGGGAGCTTGGAGATGAATGTGAAAGGTTCATAGAGATTGTTGACAACTCCGGTCTGATGCTAGTCGTGGATAACTCTGTTATCAACTATGACATCGAGACAGTACCAGCATTCTGTGAGAGGTATTATGCGGAGACAGAAACCATGCATTTTGGGTTCGGGGAGATGGGGCTCACTCCTGAATATGCTCATCATACTTTCAAGGTCAAAATTGATGGGAAATCAACCAACGAAGGCCTACGTAAAGCAACTCACTTTTGAGCGACTTGTTGAATTGTGCCAAGAGGTATATGAGAGACCAATATGGCAAACCGAAGAGGGAGTTCAATCTGGTAAGTTTGATAGAGGAGTATCGGGGACCAAGAAAAAAGAAGAGGATGCTGGACTGGAAGATCATGAAGTAAGGGATGCTGCTACGGCTTATCTCTTATATGTCCTCGCTATTTGTGTATTCCCTTCGTCTGCCGGCAACAGGGTGAACGCCAACTACATCCAGCTATTACATCCCTTAGATAAGGTGGACGAGTACTCATGGGGAACAACTGTAGTGTCACACGTGAACACGGCGCTGAAAAAGGTATCCCTTCATAAAACTGCTCAATTCAATTGCAACACGACTCTGCTGCAGGTAATATATGGATTTTTGGTGGTTTAAGTTTGCACCTATTCGTAATATATATATATATATATATGGACTGTTGTGTATGTGTAGTTGATGTTCTTCACAGGTGTGGATTTATGAACACTTTCCGAAACCGATGGCAGGGCATGAGAGGTGGAAGGATCTGCTAAATGAAGGCAAATAGGAACCAGATCAACCAAGAGGCAAGAGGTACATCTTCACGGGGGATCACCTAAAGGGTAAGAAGAATTGATACCTTTTTGTTCGCCATAGATTGGACACCCTGGAGGCACAAGAGGTAGTTTTTAACCCCTACAGAGAGGATAGGATTAAGAGAAAGATGCCACCAAGAGAACAAATTTGTTTGTACAATGTTTTTTTGTGGCAACCCCTTGGGCATAAAATGTACGATCCGAGCAGAATAATGAGGCAAGTCGGGTATGTTCAAGATCGTCCAATTTACATAAAAAATGGTGATGGGAAATTCAAAGTGGATCTTGAAAAATCAGATGCTGATATTGGGCGTATTAACGTAGTTTACAAACCAAAGCCTTTGCACAAACATTGGAACGAAAGAATGGACAATTTGATAAACAAATATCTTTTATGGGATCCGGTGGTGGTGGCCTTGGGTCAAGGAGTTCTGTATAGATATGGGGTGTGGAAGTGGTTTTGAGCCCTTTGCAGTTACAAGGAGCAATCAAGTTCTATTATGGAACAGACTTCACATCCTTTACGGCTACGACCCTAAAACTTCAGCTTCAAACAAACTATGGGACATAGATATCATAGAAGATGGTATGAGACCTGCACGCATTGAATGTGTTCCTCACATAAACAGCTTTATTTCGTTGAAAGATCTCGGAGAAAGTGGTCCTATCTACAATTCAAGTAAGAAATAAAACATTACAGTAGACTAGACAAGTTAAAGGAAAGGGTGATTTTATAAAATGCCCCTGTTTGAAATATGCTAATATAAAGTGCCCTTACTTTTTAAGTATTCTATAAAGTGCCCCGTTTTTTTGAAAAAACGGTAAACTTTTGTTCACCCATTTTCACCCACTTTATCCACCAACTGGCATCAAATAAAGACATACAAACCCCTGAGCGAGTCAGTGATTCGACCCATTACCGAGTCAAACCGATTCAACCTATTTTTCAATTCAGCACAAGATTTTCAACCGATTCAACATTTCATTAAATTAACACAACATGTTTGAAACAAACCAGACTCAAGAACCACTGAAACTGCATCACCAACAGTTTTCAATACCACACATAAGGACCCAGATGGATTCGAACCATCATCCTCTACAAACCTTGGAGGTTTGAGCACTCTTGCCACTTTGAGCTTATGAGTCCATAAAGTAAAATGGATATACAGAACAACTTCAACCACCAAACACTGAAATTCATCAAAATCAACAGTAAAACACAATTAAATCATCCATCATTTAGTAGTTGAATATCCATTAGTTCGAAAACCCAAGCTAATATTCAATGTGCTAATCTCATACAGCAAACGTAAATATACATTTGCACAAGGTACAGGGACTTATAATAACAAACACACTAAAGCCTAAAGCCTACCCAAACAAAAGCCTAAACCCAAATGTGCACTAAAGACACAATGGAAAATACAAATAACAGTGAAGTGTCAAA